>JARHVA010006188.1:0-2500 GCA_037957365.1 Torreya grandis | reverse complement strand
ATAATTGAGAGAGATAACTCTTGAAGGTGAATTACTGTACACTTGGTGTGGGAAATCTGGAAGGTGTGGAAGAGTGTGGCGTCTCTTCATTGTAATTTTTTCTTGGAAGAGTATTAATACAATTGTGTATTGTCTCTCATATTCTGTGTTATTTTTAAATTCTAGTTACTTGTGCATTCTGGTTAAATTCCATGTTTAGTTGCTTATACAAAGGTAATCAATTGTGTGCTCCATAATCTTGACAAAGTGGTATCAGAGCTAAGGTTACAGGGAGCAGTTTTGTGTTTGATTACAGGTCACTCTCAGGGGTTTTTGATTGAGTGGGAGTATAGCAATGGCAGAAGAAAGTATGGAGGAATTCAAAAGCAAGAATAGTCAATTACGATGTTATGGAAAGAAAGAGCAGGTAAAGAAATATTGTTGGTTGGTAGAAGATCAGCATGAAAGAATTGAAGAAGCAGATGTTGCAGGTGTTGTTGCATAGGATGCTCTGGTATGTTCCTTAGATAAAATAGAATCTTGTTTTATAGATTCTGTTGCCTCTTTCCATGCAGCCCAAAAATAGAGTTTTTTTCCATGTTAAGGTCCTTGAAGACTTTGGAAAGATTTATTTAGGGGCTGGTGTGCATTGTCAAAGTTTTGGCAAAGGGGAAGTGTGGCTGAAATTATAGACGGCCAACACATGGGTGTTGAAGGAGGTCATGCAGGTCCCAGTCTTGAAGATGTGGCTAATTTCTTCAAGAAAGTTGGCTAATGAGAGATGCACAAAAACTCTCATAGCAGATGCACTTGAATTAGCAGGTGGTAAGAAAGTAGGTATCCTTTATCTATCTACTTATATTACTGATTCTTCTTCTGTTGTGAAGACGTGGCTTTGTAGGCTTGGTCACAAGAGCAAGAAGGAGATGCATGTTCTTAAGCAAAAGATAGATGTCTTTGACAAACTTAAGAACTGGAAAGCCTTGGTGTTCATGGAGGAGATGATGGACAGAGATCAGTGGAGAAGGCTGAGTAACTCTGAGTAGGGTAGTTTGGACAGGGTTTTGATCTAAAGAGAGCTCATAAGTAAAAAGTCATCACTCACAGGAGAACATAGTTATCAGCGTCGGTCAGGAGGAATTGGCATCGAATAGATAGGTGCCAATGTTGGTCATGTGTAGACCAGAGCCAGTGGTGTCAGGCAGGGTAAGACTAACATTAGTCAGGGAACCGACATCGATGAGAGGGAGACACTGATGTTGGTTAGGAAACCGGCGTCGACAATTAGGATAGTCACATGGAACTGATGTCGATCAGATGCAGATTGTGTGGTGATCGAGGTCGATCACTAGAACTGATTTTGGGTGGACAACAAGCTATCAAGGAGTCACAAACACCCATATGGAGGATTGAAAGGGTAAGTAAGCCTCAAATTCATTATTACTCTTCTTTATACTCATTGCTCACTGTAGAGCAGGAAGGATCTAGGAAACAGTGGGAGCATGGCATGAATGAGGAATTTGATTCCTAGGATGCAAAACCAAATGGGAGATTTGGTAAGGTTGCCAGCCAGATGAAAGCACTGAAAGATGAATGGATTCCTTGGGTAAAGAATAGAGTGAATGGATACGTGAGATGGAAGGCCAGGTCATATGGTCTTGAGGAAGCTGTAGGACAATGGAGGTTTGACAGGTCGATGACAAAGCATGGATTTAGTCAATGTCATTGTAACCATTGTGTTTCTTTACTAGGCTGGATGATGATTGCAACATTATCCTGTTATTGTATGTTGTGTGTTTGCTTGATGTAGGGTCACACATGCAGGGTTGCTAAGCTAAAGGTAAAGTTAGTTCAGTGGTATGTCATGAAGAATTTAGAGTAGCAAAATTCTTTGGCATGAGTGTGTTCTAGAGACATGGAAGGTCACAGGTTGATTTTGTCTCCAGATGATTGTGTGAAACTGGTTAGCACGCTGATGGTTGGATAGTTCTATGAATAGTGTCCTAATTCACATGATGAGGTTAAGTACATGCGTATTGAACCTGGGTTTACCCACGTAGTGGGAGCTGTTAGCAAGTTTGGAGCTAATCTGGGAAAGAAGCATTGGAGGGTAGTTCAGTGGATTCTCAAGTGTCTGAGAGGGACCAGCAGCAGGTTAACATGCTATGCAGGGTTAAGTTCTTTTCTACAGGGGTTTGTAGATGCAGATGCGGTAGGTTTCTTGGATGATAGGAGGTGCACCACAAGTTTTATGGTGGTTGGTCTTCAAGATTGATCTTAAAGAGGGATACAAGCCAGGAAACAAATTAGATGATGTACAAGTATAGGTACAGGTGCAACTATTTATCTCCAAGTGGGAGATTGCTAGGTTATGGAGCTAAAAATCTTCACCAAGATGTAAATAGAGGAGGTTACTAAGGTGCAGAGAAACTGACGTCGGTCAGGTCAACTGATTTCAGTCATATTTAGAGCACAAGGCTACTGACATCAGTCAGGAGTCGGCTGACATCGGTCACCTCCA
>JARHVA010006187.1:972500-979527 GCA_037957365.1 Torreya grandis | reverse complement strand
TGCAAAGCAAAAGGATTATTATATAGCATATATTAGACAAGGGGTGGATGAGAACAGTCATGTATAGTATTTAATATTCTATTATGAATTGGTTAGTCATGTATAGTATTTAATATTTTATTATGAATTGGTTAAAATGTAATGCAAAGAAGTTATATACTCTGCTTATTTGTTGGTGTTTATTTGAAAATTAGTAATGAATGTGATTACTTATAAGTAATTTTAATTATTAAATAGTAATTGAAAAGTGGAATTGCCACATAAATTATCAAATTGCACCACTTTATGAAAATTTAGGCAAGTTATCTTTGAGTAATAGATAAGTGATTAATTAATGAAGTGCAAAGAAGTTATTGACTCTGCCTATTTGCTGGTGTCTATTTAAAAATTAGTAATGAATGTGACTACCTATAAATAATTTTAATTGCTAAATGGCAACCGAAAAGTGGAATTGCCATATAAATCATCAAATAGCACCACTTTATGAAAATTTAGGCAAGTTATCTTTGAGTAATAGATAAGTGATTAATTAATGAAGTGCAAAGAAGTTATTGACTCTGCCTATTTGCTGGTGTATATTTTAAAATAGTAATGAATGTGACCACCTATAAGTAATTAATAGTAACCGAAAAGTGGAATTGCCACATAAATCATCAAATTGCACCACTTTATGAAAATTTAGGCAAGTTATTGACTCTGCCTATTTGCTGGTGTCTATTTAAAAATTAGTAATGAATGTGACCAGCTATAAGTAATTAATAGCAACCAAAAAATGGAATTGCCACATAAATCATCAAATTGCACCACTTTATAAAAATTTAGGCAAATTATCTTTGAATAATAGATAAGTGATTAATTAATGAAGTAAAAAAAATTATTGACTATATAAATATCTTGATCTGAAATTTAATTGACAATTCGTAAGCAAAATGCTTCAAAATGAAAAGTAAATTTCAACTTAATTGATAATACGATGGAATTAAATAGAACTGCTCAGGGATTTATACCAAATCAAGTTTTTCATCTATGTATAATAATATTGGATTGGAGCCGGTGATATTAATGACATCCAACCTTTTGTACCAACTTCTGTAATCTCATTCAGTAAATCTGCTAAAGTATTTAGATTCAATAATGGACAAGGGCAAGAATACAAGGAGGTAGGGATTAAATTTAACCGTCGATTCTGTTTGTCATGAAATGTTTTGACGATACTTATATTTTTTTCTAAATGGTTAGCTCGTTTTAGACTATTTTCTTTCTTCTTCTTTCTTTTTTTTGGATTTCGATGATTGAATTTTTTAGTTGTAATTATTTAAAGGAAAAAAAAAAAATTAGCAATTTAGAATTGTATTTGTATTTATATGGATTTTAGTTTTGAAAAATAAGAGATGATTAAAGTATTGAAGTTATTTTTAGTTGATAAAATTAAAGATATATTTTTTTTTTGAAAAAAATGGATAAATTTTATTTTATATTGAGTTGTTCCTTTTTACAAATATTTTTTATTAGAAGAATTTGTTTTTGGTGAGATTTTATATTAGTATTTTTTAGTTATTATTAAATTGATTTTTGTTTATATAAATATTTTGATGATGGATTGTATGTTGTATCTCAAATTTTTTTTTTTTTTAATGAATGAATAAAATTTAATTTAAAAAAAATATATCTCTCAAAAATATATAAGTAATTATATATAGGGCTTGAAGTATTAGGACATTATTATGATAATAATCAACTCAATTCCTTTCGCTTTGATTTAATAGTAAATAAACTACCAATTATTTTAAAAGTGCAAGTTATGTTCGAAGTAATATAATATTTTATTTTCATAAAGTAAGATTTTGTAAAGTAAAGGAATGTAAATTGATATGATAGTTAACTCCATCTTACCTTTTGTATATATAGAGTTGAGCAATAATATTCTTATATTTAAAATATTTAAAATTTCATAACTAATTTTATAGATTATGACGTGTAAATTTCAATTATTAACTAATATAAGTTAATATTATTAGCTAATTATGTTTTCACCAGAATCAACAAAGCTAATAGATATTAATTGTGAAGCATTTATGGCAAATAAAAATACCCACAGAGACCAAATGTTACCAACTCAAATGAAAGTACAAATCTTATGCTCGTGGTAATCTGTTTTTTTAATTTTTTCAAAAGGAAAAGATCAAATGCATGTTATCTCGGGATTGATGACATTTATTCTGATTGTGACTTCTACCATGCAGTTGATGCACAACAAACCAGGTCATGTGTTATGTGCCTAGTTAGCTAAAATTCGTGCATTAATGTTTCCATATTTTCAACCTACACCTCCACCACTGAGCTAAATCTTATTTCCTTTGTTAAAATAATCTTGATTCTTAGTAAAATGGTACCAAAATATTGTCATAAATCTATTATCCAAATCCTAAGAATGTCATGTTGTCTTCACTCCATAATAGTTATTGAAATAACTCTTGTCTAGCATATCACGGCTAGAATGTTACATTCTCACCCGAAGCATATAGAGAGTTGAACCAGGGTAGGGTGGGGTTATTTGCATGAAACTTTGATTAGGTTGGGTCAAAGATCAAAGGTTGGATTTTGTGTTCATGTCACCTTCTGTGTACTAAGTCTTAGCTTAAAATTACCTTTTTTATAATTTTTACGTTAACATTCATTAAATCATGAGCAATTAAGAATGCTAATCTACTAACATTCATGTTATTGCAGATTCAAATATTCCTCACATGAGTAATCACATGGCTTTATCCAAAAATTTCTTAATTTAACATAATTGTTCATGATTTATAGGGCTCTTTGGTGCTTAAAACTACAATAATATCTCCCACAGGGTCAATCCTAACTCTTTATTTTTATCTAAGATAAAGACACAATACTATTTATATACAATATAGAAGTACACTCTTCAACTTCTTAGAGAAACCTTCAATGAGCTCTTCACCAACATCTGACCAACCCATCTTCTCTTAGGTGATGAAAAGATAAAAGAGCCTTTTCCCACAACTGGCTACAAGCATTTATAGTTATTATGTAATTTTTCCCTCTTTGTTGAGACCACTTATACGCAGGTAAATATGAAAACAACATTGTAAAAGTTTGATAGAACATGAATAAATATAAAATTGTATTATTCTAATTATTTTTTTACAAAGATGTGAAAATCTTATAAATTTTTTCATAGGGTGGTTACAGGACCCACCTAGAATTTCCATGAACTAACTAACCTACTAACAATTTTATTTAAATTACTAACAAAACATAATGTAACTAAATATTGAATCAACCGACCCAAAAAACCTCTTGATCCAACAAGGGGTATAAAATATGATCTAGAGATATGACTATGAAGTCATCAAAAGTATCTTCTGCACCTACAATTGACACATTGTATATCATGGTACTAATCAAAACCATCACCACTCCATATAGAATCTCTCCTTATAATTTGTTGGCCTTCTCATCACCTGTGATCATCATACTATATTGCATTAGAACATAATCAAGGCATATTCAATCACATCGATCCACATAAGGGCTCACATAGAAACCCATCCAAATTACTAGTTAGTACTATGTATGACACATCTTCCTGATGTCCAAAAAACACAAATGACCTTTGATCCATATTAAAGGTGTTATAAACTCTTGTAAACTTATACAATCACTAATGACTAATTGAAGGCCATGTTGCATTTTCCTCTGATCAGGTGATAGGTAATAACTAAAATAAGCAAACTATAAATGATGACTAATCTATCTACTCTTCATCATAAATATCAATGGAGTGAATAAAACCAAAACTATAACTGAAATAAGCACACTATTTCCACCAAAATTACCATTCTAACATTTAACCCAAACTCTGAGTAAATAACTAACTAGAGAGGGGGAATATTCATCCCACATCCAACAGATCCTAAAACCTCAAATGTGACACTTACACTTTGTCAATCACAAGGATCCTAATGGATTTATAAAGGATAATATAGTCAACAATATCACAATTATGAGGTGACATTATGAAAATTTGTACTTTGAAGGTGTCAGTTTATAACAAAAATACACCTTTATATATCATTTTTTAATACATTTGTTACAAAAATCAAATAAGTAAGCTTCAAAACATAAATTTTACCATTCCAATGTATTTGGGACATCCAAAAAAACTATAAATCAATTGGTCACACAACCACTTTTGCCAAAAATAATAAATAGAAAAAAAAGTCACAAACGGTGTTGTAAATGTCGAAAACTATGCAACTTACACCCTCTTATCTCCAATTACAAAACGCAATATTTTGAAAATGTTCCCTTTAAGTTGAAAAACAAGTTGACCAAAAATATATAGGTGGATGGATTTGAACCTATATCCTCTCCTCTTGCATGTAACTAACAAAATTATGTTTTCTAATCCCTCTACAACCAAATTTAGAATATAAACGAACAATATTCTAAATACATGTGAGTTTTCTAATTTTTAATATTAAAAAATGTATATTTACATGTAAAATAAATTCATCTACTTTTTCAATTGCTTGTAAAAACCAACTACACCTTTCTTCCCTTGTGGGTTCCAAAAAAACTTTGGATAAACATAAATCACAAATATATTCACTATTGTTATTTACTTCTGCACCATATTTTCTTCCAAGTAGGTCACAATTGCATCATAATACTTCTTCAAATGGCACATAATGAATGTAGAGGATGTACAAAAGGTTTTTTTCTAAATTTCATATCATTTCATACTACTGCCTCGCTGGGGTATACAAATGTTATAAGAACACTTCAAGGCCATATAATGTTACATGAACACTAAAACTTGATACAAGAGCTTGTTTTTACCAATTTTTTAAAAAAAATAGTTATGTAATTGAAAATTCCATATAACACATAGATCTATGTTTCATTCCTCCTCAAAGCTGCATAATTTATTTTTACCTCAAAAATGCAGTGTGAGTGTTGTTTGCAATAAACAAATTTGACAAAAAGATGTGCAAGTGCATACAAGGATTTCAAAATCAACAAGAATAGTAAATCAATGGATTTAAATAGATTTCAATGCATATAAATTTTAAGCTACTACATCAAAAATGCCATTTGACTCTCCTTGGGCTTGGAATGTCGTACAAGTTAAAAAACTAGGGTTTACAGAACAAATTGCTATACAATATTAATATATGGTTGGAAAATATCTTGTTTAATGGATTTAAATTATTTTTGGGCTTCTATACAAAATCAAATTTGTTACCTATTTGGTTATAAAGGGTAGATATGTTGAAGCTTTGGGATGTACTCTAGACATAATAAATCATAACTAATAAATGATATATATGAATATGGTACCTTTGGTTTTAATGTTTTCAAAGCCCGTTTTTTTTTCAAATATATTCTTTCTCTTCAGCATCATTCACCTTCATGTGGATCTTCAAATATTTTACTAGTAATTTCTTTTTAACTGGATCTAATACCATTGTTGAGACTACTCACACATAGGTAAATACGAAAACTAAATTTTAAAAGTTTTATATAGCTTGAACAAATATAAAATTGTTTTATTCTAAGTTTTTTATTTATTAAGAGGTGAAAAGCTTATAAATATTTTCACAAGGTAGTTTCCAGACCCAATTAACATTCATATGAAGACTAACAATTTTATTTAAATTAATAATGAAAGATAAGGTAAATAAAGATTGGATTAACCAGCCCAACAGTCCTTGCATTGTTAATGCATTGTGCTGCTTGATGCCATCTATCACCATTTATTCATAGCTATCTGATAGGATCCATTATTAAAAATACTTTCACCATCTTCCCCATAATTTCTATTAGGATTTATGACTCCACATGGTTTGTTGCCTAGATCTAATCATTTTTTTGTTTAACACACATAGACACACTTTCAAATGGTTTTACACTTGTCTATTTAGTAGTCTATTTTCAAGTGTGCATGTAGGGTATTCATTTGGATTGCATGTGCCACTCCTCAGCTATTGGTGCTGATATTTATTTACTATATGCATGTGAGTTCATGTTTATATTTTGGGACTTAGATGATTTTGGGGGTCAATAATAAATTACAATTTTTTGACATATGTATACATTTAAGATACAAGCCCTCAGATTGAACATATAGATGCATAACATTCTACATTAGTTTGTATAGATTCAGGGGAATGATAATAGTTCATAGAGATATACACTTTTTTAGATTCATGAGACATGATACTGATTCATGAATATATATATATATATATATATATATATATATATATATATATATATATATATATATATATATATATATATATATATATATATATATATATATATATATATATATTATGATAGTTTACAATTGGCATAGATCCAAAGTGGCATGATACCAATTCATGCACATTTACACATTTTGTAGTAAGCACTATTACAATTATTTATTTTACAAATCAAAATTTCAATGTGCACTGATTCTGAGCATCCTTGGATATATAAATCCATATCTAGTGATTTGATTCATGTTTTTACAGGTATTGTATGTTGAGGTTAAATGATGCTAAACATCCATGATACTACTTATAAATAACCCATAGTGTGGTTCCCATTATTTATTAGATCTAAGTAGTTATTTGGGTTAGTATATTGTGTACTTCTACCAAAATTTATGAGGGTTTGGGAATTTTGTATTCCTATCCGAAGGGCTTGCACAGTTATAAAAAATTAGAGTTTTATCACCCTCAATATCTCCTTGGTTAAGAAATAAGAACCAAACTTCAAGTGTTTCAATGGAAATCAAAATTTTCCAATGCTTCAACAAAGAAGTATCATCTCTAATAAATTGCAAAAGTCGGATGGTTTTCACCATCACGCATGTGTACTCCTTATTTTGTCTTACATTTTAAAATTATCAAGTTCATATTTCAAATTTAAATTTATGGACATTGACTACCATATGTTTTTATAGGTTACTTTTGAGTGACCTACACAATGGGAGCCTCCTACTAAAGAC
>JARHVA010006187.1:862500-965000 GCA_037957365.1 Torreya grandis | reverse complement strand
ACTCCTTCTGTGTTTGTAATAAATCTATCAATATTCTCCTCATCCAAGTTGCTTGACATGTTGCTGATGTGGCTGCTACATACTCTACTTCATCTGATGAAAGTGTCACTATAGGTTACTTTTTGGATGCCCATGTGACCACACTTGTTCCTAAAAAAAAGGCATGTCCAGAAGTACTCTTCCTGTCATCAATGCTACCTGCAAAATCACTATCAGTGTAACCAATCAAACTAAAATCGTTAGTTGTGGAATATAAAATTCCATATTCAGTAGTTCCTACCACATATCTAAATATCCTTTCTCCAACTTGCCAATGTGAGTCTTTCAATGACTCCATGAATCTAGAGATTAAACTGACCCCATACATGATATCTGGTCTTGTAGCTGTAAGATACATCAAACTGCAACTAATCTTTTGAATGTTGTAGAATCAACATTAGACCCCTGGTCTTCTTTTCTAAGTTTGGTCCCTGTAGCAACTGGTGTAGGTGTTGGTTTACAATTCAGCATCTTAAATCTCCTTAACACATCCTTTGCATATTTAGTTTGATAGATAAAAATTTCTTTGTCTGATTGTACAACTTCTATGCCCAAAAAATACTTCATTAATCCCAAATCTGTCATTTCAAATTCTTTCTTCATTGCTAATTTAAATGTGTCTACAAACAAATTTCTAGTGAAAATCAAATCATCAACATACAAACACACAATCAAAATCTGACCTTCTTTGTTGATTTTTGTGTACAAAGTAGGCTCACTATCACTTCTACTAAATCTATTATTTGTCATGTATGAATCAATCCTACTATACCATGCTCTTGGTGCTTGTTTGAGACCATAAAGGGCCTTCTTCAATCTGTAGACTTTTTCTTCATGTCCTTGCGCTTCATAACATGGTGGTTGTTTCACATACACTTCTTCATCTAGTAAACCATTCAAGAAAGCTGATTTGACATCCATTTGATATACATACCAATTATTTTGAGAATCTATTGATAAAACCATTCTAACAATATCAAGTCTAGCAACTGGAGCATATGTTTCATTATAATCAACTCCATGTTCTTGTCTAAAACCTTTTGTTACTAACCTTGCCTTGTGTTTTTCAACATTTCCATCTGCATCAAATTTAGTCTTATAAACCCATTTGACTCCTATACAATCCTTACCTTCAGGTAGATTAGTTAGATCCCATGTTTGATTTCTTTCAATAGCATTCATCTCTTCATCCATTGCTTTTATCCAATGTTCCTCATTAACTACTTCTTCATAATACATAGGATCATGAGTGAAAAGAGCAAAATTTGAACACAAATCTATTTTCTCTTCTTCTTGATTATAGATCTCATTCAAGTTTCTCATTTTCTTACCTTTAAATCTTGATCTTAAAGTAGCAAGAGTTGGATCTGATTCATCACTTGTGAATTTGGAGTAGGATGACATGCATGACTAGATGATTCACCTTGTTCAAACCTCCTAGGTGTTCTTATTGGAGTGCTTGTTCCTGCTTGTGGAGAGGATTGATCACCTTGCAAATTTTGTTCTTCAAATTCTTCTTCATTCTATGGAATTGCTGCTCCAATTGTGATGGTGCTACCATCCCATGCTTCTTCTTCCTTAAATTCAACATCTCTGCTAATAATCACTTTCTTTGAAATAGGGTTATACAACTTTTAAGCCTTTGATTCTTCACTATAGCCAATAAAAATGCATTTCTCACCTCTATCATCAAGTTTTCTTCTCAATTTAGATGGTATAAGAGAATATGCAACACAACCAAAAATTTTGAAATGATGTACACTATACTTCTTACCACTCCACACTTCTTGTGGAATTCGATCTCTGACACTCTTTGTTGGGCTTCTATTCAAAATATATATTGCACATGCTACTGCTTCTGCCCAATATTCATTTGACAAGTGTTTGGCCTTCAACATGCTTCTAGCTATCTCCATGATTGTTCTATTCTTTCTTTCTACTACACCATTCTGCTGTGGTGTGTACCTTGTAGTCAATTGCCTTTTAATGCCATGATATCTGCAAAAATATTGAAATTCATTAGACATATATTCACCTCCTCTATCTGATCTAAGTACCTTGATATAACGGCCACTCTGCTTTTCAGCCATAGCCTTGAATTCTTCAAATTTTCCAAAGGCTTTAGACTTATTTTTGAGAAAATAAATCCATGTCTTTCTGCTAAAGTCATCAATGAAGGTTAGAAAATAAGTACTACCTCCAAGTGATGGAATTTGCATTGGTCCACATAAATCACTATGGACTAGCTCCAATATTACCTTTGCTCTATATGAGTCTCCTACTGGAAAACTCTCTCTATGCTTTTTTGCTAGAATACATCTGTCACATGAACTTCTTGGCTGTTCTATTGGTGGTAATCCCTTCACCATATTTTTCTTCTATAACAAATTCAAACCTCAAAAATGTAAATGTCCATACCTTAAGTGCCATAGCCATGATTGGTCTAGATGCATGGTTTTGAAGTGGGCTTCCTCTTCTCCTTGGATGCACTAAATTCGAAGAGGGAACATCCGATTCTTGGTCATCTCCACTTTTCCTATCAACCTGTCACTTGGAAACTTGTCCAATATTGTGCAAACATTATCCATAAAGGATACTCTGTAACCTTTCTATACTAACTGTCTAACACTCATAAGATTATGTTTTAGTCCAGGTACAAAATAAACATCAAGTATAAACCTTCTTTCACCATTTTTTGCCAAAACATTTATTACTCCTTTACCCATTACATCCACTTTGATATCATTTCCTAATTTCACTTCAGATTTTACATAATCATCAAGACTAGCAAAAAATTCTTTATTCCCTATCATATGATTACTGCATCCACTATCTAAGAACCAAATATCTCTAGCTTTTTCTTGAGTAACATGACAAGTGAGAAATAAGCTTCCATAATTATAACTAGATTCACCTGGATTAGAACTAGATTCATTTGTGTAATTAGCATTCTACTTGTCCACATATCCTTGTTTCCTTCTGCAGTCACTTGCATAATGTCCATATTTTTTGCAATAATAACATTGAATATTGGATTTATCAAACCTCTGTGAACTATGCTGGAAGTGATTGTAGCCACGTCCTTTATGCTGTAGTTTTGGTTACTGTTTTCACCTTGATTTGGATTGTTCCTTCCAGTTCTGCCTCTGCCTCTTCCTCTGAAGTTTGACCTTGCTCTTCCTCTTCCTCTGCCAAATGATACCTATGACTTGAAAGCATTCTCAAGAGAAGTATTGTTATTCCTATTCATTCTGGCTTCATGAGTTAACAAAGAACCCATTAATTCATCTACAGATAACTGTTCCAAATCCTTGGTTTCCTCAATAGCTACAACTATTGCATCAAATTTACTGGGTAAACTCTTGAGTATTTTTTCTATGATCTTCTGATCCATTATAGTTTCTCCATTAGATCTAATTTGATTCACTATATTCAACAATTGACCCATAAACTGGTCTATTGAATCTTATTCATTCATTTGCAAATTTTCAAAACTTCTCCTAAGAGATTGCAATTTAGCAATTTTTACCTTTGTATTACCTTTATAGGTAGTCTCCAAGATTTTCCATGCTGATCTGGATCTTGTTGCTGCTGCAACTCTGTAAATAATACATTCATCCAATGCCTGTTGGATTAGAAATAAAGCTTTTGCATCTTTTTTCCTGTTTTCTTTAAGCTCTTCCTTTTGTGCTCGAGTTAATCCCTGATGGGCAGCCTCATCCTGCGGTTCTACAAAACCATTTTCTACCAGATCCCAAACTTATTGTGAGCAAAACAATGTTCTCATTTTAATTTCCCAAAAATCGTAATTCTTACCATTGAAAAGAGGAATTTGAGGCTAAGATTGCAGTAGAATTCTGAGTTTTGTGTTTTATTTTTCTGCTCTGTATAGTCTTTCAAAGTGGTATCAGAGCTGAGGTGGAATTGGTAGTTAAGTTGTGAGTGGAGAAATTATCTCCAATTAATCTTGAGTTTCTAACATAAATCATTTTGACTCCCTACTAAAAACCATTTTGTAAACATGTAAAACAATTTTATTAAATAGATTACACACTAATTTTGTGTAGAGCATATTAAAAGTGATCTCATGTATGCATATATGTTTAAGATAACATTATTATTTAAAAACATACTTTGATAGATCCTACAAAACAATTTAACAAACTAATAAAAACAATTTTCTAAACTAATAAACATTCTTTGAGAAGTCCTGCAAACTATTTTGGTCTAATGCACATTAAAAGCCAGCTCATATATACATTTCACTTGTTTAAAATAGTATTCTTACCTAAAGCCTTCTATCCATCCCGAGAATGGATCATTGTATGTTCGCTCAATCACACTAGGTCTTACAATGGCGAGTGGAATTTCTCCTCGGTTATAGTCTAAAAACATTTCTCCCATTGCTTTACTAAACACATAAACATCTTGCCATCCACATGTTCTTGTCCTGCACAGTTTTAAGTGTTAGATATTACAAATATGATTATTAGATTTTTTAGATCATTATTTCTACATGCTCTTATTTTCAAAAGATATATCTAAATGCAACAATGTTCAATCCATTTTTATATATTTGTATGTAAGGTCTAGCTTCTATGTTCAATCTACTATAATATACCGATATGTAGGGTCTAACTTCTACACCCCTCTTAAAAAATAAAGTTGCAACTATATCCAATACACTTTTATATATAAACATGTAGTCTTAGTTCTATAACCCCTCTCAGGAAGAAATGGGTTTTTATTAAGGAAAAATTAACTAAAAGTTAAGAAGCAGCTTTGTACCTTTCCAAGGCCATATCTTTCATTGACTGGCAAATAGTATTCTCATAAATAGTATTCTCATTTAAAGCCTTATAGCTTTTGGATTCTATCATTCTGTTGTCAAGAGAGTTGAGAGCTCTTTTGACTAATTCAAATTCATGTAAAATGTCCAAAGCTGTAGTATCTTCCATCCCTGTCGCTAGGCTTTCTCCAATTTTGAATGGTTTTTCAACTATTCTACCGTGTCTTTGACCATTGGCATATGCTGATGATTAAGAAAACAGAAAGCATTAATATGTTGTTTCCATTAATTATTAAACTAGCAGCTATGTTATGATATAAAGGGCACCTGTTGATACATGTAAAAAGAGTTGAAGCTTCCTGCAACTTCTTCCAAATTCCATGAGACGAGATGGTCCTTTCGTATTTGTCTCCAAAGCAACATCATATCTAAAAATATATTTAAAAAACATCTAATAATCACAGTTATTTTTTTTTGAAATTTTACTATCTATTTAATATTTACCAGAATAAAATTTCAATTTATTTGTTTTTTCACATTCTTATCTTGAGTATTTATTTATATAAAATAATTATATGACAATCAAAAAGATTTACAATTTTTTATTTTATTTTTTAAAACCTTGTATGAGTTGGTAGTCCATTAACATGTGAAGCATTCAAAACTTCCCACTAAAATTCATATCCAACTATATCCAGGTAAGGGTAGTGGTAACCCCCTCAAACATTAAAAAGAAATTATGACTTTCCATAGATGAACTATCTAAGCACCTACCGTGCATCAAATGATGTATTAGCTGCAGAGTTTATTATAATATCTACATGTTGTACAAGCTTGTCAGCCACATCTTCTTGAATTCCCAGATTGTCAAATGAAACATCTCCAACAACTAGAATAAGTTTTGACAGTACAAAACCCTCGTAATGGTCTTCATAAATGTCTCTCAAACATCTGAATAACTTAGATCCTATTATCTGATTTAAAAATAAAAAATAAAAAAAATTAAGAACCATTTTTTATCTAATAATTATTATCAATATGTATTAAACTTTTACATCCAATAATTTTCTGTAAATTTTCAATTTACTTATAAATATAATCTTATGACAACATAATTTATAACAGAAATAACTTACTTCATTCTTTAGCCTGTGCAATGCAGCCTCTGAATCCTTAGCCTTAATAATCAAGAACAGCTTTCCAAGTTGTGGCTGTGTCCTTAATATTTTCTCAATCACCACTGCATATTACCAATTCCAAAGTTATGCTTATCTAAAACTAGACCCACTTTAGCACTTTCAGTTAGCACCAGCTCTTTACGTGAGAGCCCTATTAAAAAATACAAATATCTTTACGGAAACAAACCCATTTTACAATAAGAAAACATCCATACAACATTCCAATATCAGAAACAACTTTTTTTCCAAAGCAAAACAAGGTGCACAACCGAAAAGGTCTTTACTAATTGCTTTTTTAATGAAACCATTTAGCCATTCTTGTAAATGTTCTATTATTTTCTATCCTTTCTTTTTAATTATCTTTGAATGACTTTGAGAAAGTGCCTTAACTCTTTCAAATCTAGTCTCTTTCATGCAACAACTTTAGGTCCATACCCTTATGAGTTAAGTACCGAGGGACCCATCCTAGGTGACTTCTACATCATCTTATTCTTATTTGGATCTAGCTACTAACCCTTTTTAGACCCAAAAAAATAGTTGAATTGACTTTCTATGTTAAAATAGAAACAAACACAAGGTGAATACTTATAAGTAATTAATTGTAATCCAAAAGTGGAATTGCCACATAAATCATTAAATTGCACCACTTTATAAAAATTTAGGCAAGTTATTTTTGAGTAATAGATAAGTGATTAATTAATGAAGTGCAAAAAAGTTATTGACTATATAAATATCTTGATCTGAAATTTAATTGACAATTCGTAAGCAAAATGCTTCAAAATGAAAAGTAAATTTCAACTTAATTGATAATACGATGGAACTAAATAGAACTGCTCAGGGATTTATACCAAATCAAGTTTTTCATCTATGTATAATAATATTGGATTGGAGCCGGTGATATTAATGACATCCAACCTTTTGTACCAACTTCTGTAATCTCATTCAGTAAATCTGCTAAAGTATTTACATTCAATAATGGACAAGGGCAAGAATACAAGGAGGTAGGGATTAAATTTAACCGTCGATTCTGTTTGTCATGAAATGTTTTGATGATACTTATATTTTTTTCTAAATGGTTAGGTCGTTTTAGACTATTTTCTTTCTTCTTTCTTTTTTTTTTTAGATTTTGATGATTGAATTTTTTAGTTGTAATTATTTAAAGGAAAAAAAAAAATTAGTGATTTAGAATTGTATTTGTATTTATATGGATTTTAGTTTTGAAAAATAAGAGATGATTGAAGTATTGAAGCTATCTTTAGTTGATAAAATTAAAGAGATTTTTTTTTTTTTAAAATGGATAAATTTTATTTTATATTGAGTTGTTCTTAATATACAAATATTTTTTATTAGAAGAATTTGTTTTTGGTGAGATTTTATATTAGTATTTTTTAGTTATTATTAAATTGATTTTTGTTTATATAAATATTTTGATGATGGATTGTATGTTGTGATCTCAAAATTTAGTTTTTTAATGAATGAATAAAATTTAATTTAAAAAATATATATATCTCTTAAAAATATATAAGTAATTATATATAGGGTTTCAAGTATTAGGACATTTTTATGATAATAATCAACTCAATTTTTTTTGCTTTGATTTAATAGTAAATAAACTAACAATTACTTTAAAGATGTAAGTTATGTTCGAAGTAATATAATATTTTATTTTCATAAAATAAGATTTTGTAAAGTAAAGGAATATAAATTGATATGATCGTTAACTCCATTTCACTTTTTGTATATATAAAATTGAGCAATAATATTTTTATATTTAAAATATTTAAAATCTCATAACTAATTTTATAAATTATAACGTGTAAATTTCAATTATTAACTAATATAAACATATTATTAGCCAATTATGTTTTCGCCAAAATCAACAAAACTAGTAAATATTAATTGTGAAGCATTTATGGCAAATAAAAATACCCACAGAGACCAAATGTTACCAACTCAAATGAAAGTATAAATCTTATGCTCATGGTAATCTGATTTTTTTTTTTTTTTTCAAAAGGAAAAGATCAAACGCATGTTATCTCAGGATTGATGACATTTATGGGTAAAATTTTAGTCCTCTTTCATATTTGCATTGAAAGGTGCATTTCAAGGACC
Source organism: Torreya grandis (assembly GCA_037957365.1). Taxonomy (NCBI): domain Eukaryota; kingdom Viridiplantae; phylum Streptophyta; class Pinopsida; order Cupressales; family Taxaceae; genus Torreya; species Torreya grandis. The sequence goes on along the minus strand of JARHVA010006187.1, from coordinate 956,882 downwards.
CCACTTTGCTTTATATTCTTTGTTGGAATGTATAAATATATATTTTTCCTTAACATTGTCAAGAATTAAAATGAAGGTAATATTCGGAAATAAGTACAACCAAAAATTATTATTAAGGTATATGCATAGTTTTTTTATAGATAAATACATAAAGTTGGGAGAAAAAAAATGGTTTATTCGTGGACATGATTGCCTTGAAATTTTAGAAATTTGAAATTCTGTAGATAATTTGAAATATCTACACTTCAAATTTGAAGATTGTGTAAGCACATAAAATGTAGTATTTCGAGTCTAGTTTCTAAAACACTATTTTTTTCAAAAAAATGGTTAAGTATAATTATGTCAAACATCTAAAATTTGAAGAGACCCCTATTTTTTTAAGAAACTAGAGTAGATAAACGGCCATATGGTGCACTATTTTTTGAACAACATATAATATTATTTGAAACCCTTTACGAAAAATTTAGATGAGATCTTCTAATTTGTGACATATATATTTTTATATTTTTTCAATGAATACTTTTTTTCTAATGAATTTTGAAAGTAAACAAATCTTAAAAACTGACAAAAACTGGATAGTCATCCGTCTGATGCACCTAATTACCTCAAAAAAAAAAAAAATAAGTTCATTTTTTTTAATAATGTGTGTAGAATTAGACCTAGTTTATAACCATATAACTTGTTTTTCACTTGGATATGAAAGACAAATTACATGAACACGTATAGGCATATATGTTTGCAACATGTAGTGGCCTAAAAAAAGTATAGTTAGAAATCAACATAATTTGAAACCTTAAATTGGTCCAAAAATTATAAAAATCATATTTTTGGTAAGAGGAGAGTGTGCTCATCATTATGGTATTAAGTTTTTGAATTTTCATGTTAAAATTCTTAGTGTATTTGGTGATCAAAGTTGAATTTTATTTATTTTTTAAAATCATAACTCTCAAACTCAGTTGTAGATTGATAGATCCAAGTCTTAAACTCGGGAATCCAAGCCATTATCGAGCCAAAAGACGTAGGATTTGAATTCAAAATCAAATAGTACAATCATGTTAATAATGTGATCACAGTATTAATGTGGTCACATTATTAACCACATTAGTAATGCGATCACATTAATAACGTGATCACATTATATATTCATAACACCCAAAAAATTGAATTTACTCTTTACCTCAAATTTTATATATGACCTTACATGTTCTTGAACTCCCTAATATTGGTGTTATTTCATGTGATATGAGAAAGGTTCCTAACCTTGAATAGTGAATTAAAGTGTCATGGTATCACATTAGACTTCAAAAATTTATAGGCATTTTAATATGTTGACTTGACCACTTGTAATTACTTGATTTTAAGGTGTAACTCATTAAACATTTTACGATATAACTAATTTTATCACAAGATGTCATAACATGCATTTTTTAAACCTATGACCAAAACTTAGCCTTTGGAGTACCGATCTAGCTGTGCATCTAAAGTAAATTAGGGCTATTTCGAACCTCTTCAACATAATTAAATGAATATAAAATGTGATTTAGGGGTTGATCAACTCCAATTTTATTTGTTAGATTGAAGCAAATAAACATAATTTATTTATATATGATTTCTACATGTATAGAATGTGGTTTTGAGCTCAATAAGCTTGCATTCTTCAACTTAATGAATGCAAATGTTGATTAGTTTAGTTGTGGAGGTAATTAGGGTCAAAATGAGCCATAAGAACATATTATAAATTGTATATTCAATGTGATTTGGACTGAAGTTAACTCTAATGTCATGTCATATATAATTAACCAAAGAGTTCATTCATTTAACCCAAGAGGCATTTGAGGCTAATTTAAACCCTTTAAAGATCAAGATATGATTTGGGGCAAAATTAAAAGTTTGATTCTATCATGAATTAATCCGATTAGTCAAATTGTGCAATTAGGGGCATAATTTGGGCAAAATTGATCCCCTAAACAAAATTTATGGCTTAATCAATTATATAACATGTATGGCTTAACTAACCTTACTTTTATCAAAATTGTAAATATGAAGGTATTTGTCACAAATAGGTGACCAAGCAGCGCAATTTTTCTCTAATTATCTTAGTGATTGGACCTTATATCTGATATTGTAAACCCTAAACCATGTACCATTTAACTTAAACCCTAAACCCTTTACCATTTACATTAAACCCTAAGTGCCCTAAACCCCAAACCCTTTAAATTGAAGACCTTAAACCAATAAATTTAGCCCCAATTAACACCCTTTATATATAAGAAGAATTAGGTTCACATGGATGAACTTGGTCAAAATCTCATCACTCATTGCTATAATTGACTTAATTGGCTCAATTTGTGATGATGTGGGGGCTAATTGAACCCAAAATCACATTCTTTTCTCACAGTTCTAGTTTCAAAGAGCTCAAATTTGCCCCAATCACCATCACAATTGTATGTTATATACCTAAAAACCTACACCCTAAGCCCTAATACCTAAAGTTCCTAATCCATAATATCTAAACACTAAATATAAGCTCTTTAAACCTTGAACCAATCATTTTAGCCCAAATTAACTGCATTTAGACTAAAAATTAAGTTCACAGGGCTCAATTTGACCTAAATCACATGACTGATTACCCCATTTGACTAATTCACTTAATCTACATTATGACATGCGGTATAATGATAACCCAAAAACACATTCTATAGTCATAAATGGGTCCAAGTAATTCAAATTATCCTCAATTATAGTTGCAATTGACCCTATATATATTCAATTTAGGGTATAATATTCAATATTTATGGCTTAGGGCTTAGTTTTTAATATATATAGATAGGGAAAGTTTATGGTTTACAATTTAGGGTATAATATTCAAGATTTATGGCTCAGGGCTTAGTTTAATATATATATTAAACTAAGCCCTGAGCCATAAATCTTGAATATTATACCCTAAATTGTAAACCATAAACTTTCCCTAAACCATGTACCATTTAACTTTAACCCTAAACCCTATACCATTTACCTTAAACCCTAAGCCATAATCCATAAACCCCAAACCCTTTAAATTGTAAACCCTAAACCCTTTTAGTAGAGGTTCCTAGATCACCAAAACTTATTAATTAAAAGGATAGTTAATTTTTATACTAACAAATAACCTATTAAGGGACATTTTATAGACCTATTAAAGGTTTATAAAGAGAAATCAAAAGGTTTTTATTGTGATTTAAGGATGTATCATAGAGATTCTTGGTGGCAAGAACATAAATCAATAGAAATAGAAATTAGAATCGACAAATACAAAACATGGAGTATTTTATAGTGTGACTAAGTACATTCATATTTTATGTAGTTCATATAAGAAACATGGAAACATTCAGGAAAATAACAAAGGACTTCTTATATTAATTAAAATACTTCATTACATACTATCATAGAGATTAAATTGAAGAATCTTACAATACAATCTCAATGAATAAGGACTATATCAATCTCATAGTAGAGTAATTATAATGATAACAATTACGATATCAATCAACCCTTGTCCATACATATGCATCCATAATATAGCTCGAAGATGTTGTAGTTACAACTTTCTATCTATTTTGGGTACCTAGTTGTGCCAGGTCACTTATAAATTCCTCTATTATTACTAACTTAAAATAGGCCAACTGTATTCTGACCTGACTAGCTAGTTAACAAGATTGCATGGTTGGAAATGGAAGTTATTACTATGCATGAAAGATATGTTTGGACATGTTGAATAGTAATATATTTGAACATATGACATATATATTTGAATATTTTCCCTCTAACACTTTATCATACTTAAATTATTGTCTCATCCTAAGACACCATCGTAGTAATGTAGAATAGTGCCAAAAGGATAGGACTCCCATGAATCATAGATCACCTAGGGCACTATTTACTAGTTTTCATTGTATGTGATCTATGTAGCTTCCCTCACAGGGTTTGAACTAAGTAGTACCCTGTGACTCACTATGTAGCCATCTAATAACAAAAACATAGTAGTAAAATGTTAAAATTGTTATACTTGTGCACTTTTTAAGAAGTGGGATGAGTCAAGTCTAGTTGGCAAGGGATCGAAGAAAAAGGTGGTAGAAGAACCTTTCATTGTTTAATTTGGGCATGCAATTTGGCTAGAAAAATGGATTAAGATTATTAAACATAAGCATAATCATAGAATCAAAAGATGACGAGTCAACTTTAAAACATTACCAATCCAATAAAATCTCCTAAATGAGATGAAGCAATGCTCACTGGTGGCCTTGGGAAAGAATTAAAGCTTGGAGGTCTTCATCCGTAGTTCTGGGAAAATTACTGTGGGCAGAAATATTTCATTGAGTTATATCTTGATGAAGGTCTGTGAGCTTGTCATCAAACCTCTGCACTTGAAGACCAATGAAAATACTATGTTCGATGTGCATTTGGCACTACTATAAATTCACTAAGATGGTGTCCTTGGTAGAAGAAGAGGCCCAAAGTATAATATCTAAGTCATCCAAAGAAGTGGTCATGTTGAGAATGGTTGCCTTGGCCTGATATATTATGCAAATGTTGACTGCATACTACCCCAAATACTACTCAAATCTTGCTTCTAGTCTAGTAGGCATTGGGCTATTTATATGGCATTCAAAGATGTAGCATGGATAGACTTATGATAATCATTCAGTAACTCTAGAATAAGTTTGGTGTTAGCTTTGAATCCCAAGCCTTGCATACACAAACTCTATAGTTGTTGAATATGTTGCCAATCTTAGGTCAACTATGCAAGGATCAATGAAAGTTTGCATGCATAAGATAGACTTTCCACATCTAGGACATGATGTACCAGGCTGGGGTAGGCATATTCAATGATTTTACAAGACTAACGTAGGTTGGCTTGTATTCCTACATTATTTGATGTCAACTGGGTAACTTTATTATCCAATGATGTAGCTTTTTATGCAATACTCTCTTCAAAGGTAGTTATGCCTTCAAACTGCATGGCTAACAATAATTGTGAAACATCCAATGATGTTTTTGTGGTGGGAATGTGAAGATCTCTAATAAAGATGGATTTAAATAGAATTACCTATGATAAGGGTGAAACTGGTAAGGAAAATGTCATGCAGTCAGAGGAGGTTAGTAAAAGGTCCCATGACCAAGTATTTTAGTGGTGGGTTTGGAAGTAAGTGGCATAGGTAGTTATTTCACTATGAGCTTCAGTGGATTCTATTATGTTTTTTATTATCCTATTGGTTGAAGTGTCACCTTCATTTGTATCTACTCATCAAAATCCTTAGACTTATGCCCTTTTAATTCTTATTGTTTTTTTGTAGCATCCTTAGGATCTCATCGACATTGAGCATCAACCTCCACCTTAGTCGTTGATGCCTTTATTGATGTCTCTTATTCATATTGTTATTGTAGTTCTTTTTCATATTTAATTTTAACCTTGATAGCCATCACCATATTAGAGTTGTGTATCCTTTATTCTCTTAGTTCCTCCTATTGATGTTGTTCATCTTGAGCTTTGGTTGTTACCTCTTGGGCTTCAACTTTGGAAACTTGAGGTTGTGCCTATTGCTCCAAGCGTACATGTTATGCAGCTGCATATTTTTTCTTCACTTCTATTTTGGTTTTGAATTTTTATTCCTAGTGCACTATGCATTTGACAACTCACTAGGCTTCCTCACAGGCTATCTATTGTTCTTTAACATTGGGTTGGTTAGCTACAACTTCTTTAGAATGAGGAGCAGGATATTCAAAATGGGATGAGGAGGGGCTAAGTGTCTACACTTGAACCCCCACTTTAGAAACCTATGACTTCTTAATGATATGCCTCATCAATTTTAGAGAAGATGTTGCTAGCTAGGGTTGTGTTACATACTTCATTTGAATTAGATCCAGATCTTGCATAGGAATTTTTAGTCTAAGGAACATCTCACTTATGTCTCAAGGTTTCCAAGGATGTCACAATGTGCACTTCTTATGAGTAAGAGGTTCTGAAGGACTATCCACTAGAGGATCAAAAATTCTAGGGTGTACAGGAGGAGGCAATGGGTTTACAACTAGGTCCTCATGAATACTACATAGATTTTCTTCTTATATAATCATGTCCACTATGATGGAAGATGGGAAAGTGAGAAATTCCACTCATAGGTGTGATAGAACCTTATTCCACACCTACATGGTGTGCATGACTTTCCAAAATAAGTACTCCTCTTTTTCTTCTTCATACAAGTCTCTAGCCATTTCAACAAGCATGATATGATACACCTATTGCTCATCCATGCCCAATTCAGGAAGATCATAGTGGCTGTGATATGGGTAATGCTCAGATCATCTAACCATGAAGCTTGGATGTAAATTTTGCATCGAGGAAGAGATGAGGATCACTGACTTCCAAGTACTTTGTGCTTACCGGTATCTTTAGGTTGTGAGATAGAAGCCAAGGATGGCGCATTCAAATATCCCAAATCTATCATCCATGGAGGATTAACTTGAAGAGGTGTCACTCATGTGGCAACCATAGCCTTCTGCTTGGTGATCTCTTGTTTTGGAATTTGCATGTTAATGAAAAAAGGAAGTAAGGCATTGGGGACTTTGGGTAATTCATGTATATGAATGTCAATTTACTTAACTAGCTTTGTTATAACTGCATGTTACCCCAAGTACTACATCACATCCATAGTAATACACAGGTTTATCATAATGATTTTAACCAATTCTTCCCACCATACTTAAAATTTTACCTATTGGGTGATATACCCACATTCCCTTGTCCATACTAGGTTGGGAAATTATGTATCGGGTTACTAGTTGACATCAAAGTGTACCTCACCTTTAGGATACTTCCATTGTATAAAAACCAAAATCAAGACCAAAAATTGGTATTGAAAAGTGAGGTTTGTAGCCTAAATAACCTTTTCAATATTTGTGATGAGTTTAGATACTAAAAACTTAGGCCAAACAAACTCTTCCTGATAATGGACCATATGGTGGGTAATGTCCATTATCCCCTTGGTTGCTTGCTTGGCATTTTTGGTGGTCTACCAATACTATTTGGTAATGCAGTATGTTAATATGTACATTGGTTCATCTATAATTTCTAAAATCTCAATCCCTATGGATCTTCTTGCATAAGCTTCACACTCTTTGGGAAAAATAGTTGGTGCCTTAGACTTGTATGCATCCATAAATTTACCTCTCATTGGGAGGCCTATCACACATGCCATTGCAACCATGTTGATGTATATTGTAACATCCTAGGAAAGATAAATCTTCCCATCATTGTAGTGGTTGAATAAAGTATGCATGATTTTTGCCAAATCATCTAATGTGGGAAACTGAATCAGTCACTGCATATCAATGTTATGAAAAGGATTCAACTGCACTAATGGTAGGGGTTATGTACCTTGGACTTTTTGAGGATCAAATAATAATTTCTCAGGTACTTGAATGAATTCAAGTGCTTCAATGTTAGGAAACCTTGTTTAATGCACTACCAATCCGATGCCCATATCTTCTTTCTATGAATCATTCAATGACATGATCAAGTGAGCTACACCAATGACTACCATGGTGTATGATACTATGCTAGATTGATTTGAAAATTAAGTTTGGCTCTTGGCACATTTTTGGATGCACTAGTTATTATATAAAAATTGATCTCAATTGAAAAATTAGCATAATTATGGTGGCAATGAGCCAGACATCTTAATTTTATAACTTGTGGCATGAGGGCTAAATATCACATAACTTTAAATATATTTTTGTGTTATTTGAGATCCACTCATGTACTTTAAATAGAGATGATCTTATTGAGTAGAATTGTCATCAATTTGTTCAGCTGGCATCCACTTTGGTATTCAACAATAGTCCTAATGGGATGTGGTCTCTGACTAGTTTGATGCCCTTTGTTGATATTCATTGATTAGATAGTAAGCCATAATATCCTTGACAAGACCTCAGCCATTGATCACCTGCCTTACCATTAAGGATTATATCTAACCATTATTAATAGTTATCAGAGTTCAAGTTGATTTCGCCTATCATTTCCTAGACTTATCTATTTCTTCCCACCATTTCTTTGCTAATTTATGAATATCATCTTACCATGGAGCTTGACATACTACTCTGCAAATCTTTATCTATGATCTTTATTCACACACCTCTAATTGACTCAAAAAATCAAATCACACACAACACATAATAGCCTAAAAGGAAATCCTAAGCTAACCTAGTGTGATCCTGTACCTATAATTACTATGGTCTAAGTTCTACTACCTATAGACTTTTAGTCTACTACCATTAACTCAACTTGATAAGATGTTTCCTTATAAATCACACAAAAACACTATACTAGGTTATGATATCTCATGGATGATGTATTGACCCTTCCAGATGATGATTGGTTTTCTTGGAAAATTATTGAATCTAATGTCATACAAGAGAAATGGATGGTTTAACTTGAATTCTTTCATTCATAGATTTCTATCACACTAAGCCTTTTATCTCCACTTTTGAATTTCCTATATCCATATGGTTCTGCATCTATCTTCATCCATGTGATTGAGGTCTAGTAACCTATGTGTGAGTGATTATTCATCTCCCATATGCATAATCTGTGAAATTCATAGACTGGGCACAACATATTCAAGGGGCTTCATAGCTTCTAGCCCATACACCAACTAGAATGGTGTGAGGCTCGTCACATGTTTATAATGTATGTGATAAGCCCATATCACTACAGAAAGTCTATCTTCTCAATCATCTTTCTATACATCATATATTTTGGTCAACATCTCGCAAATGAGCTTGTTCATAGCTTCTACCTGACTATTCACTTGTGGATGATATGTTGTGTTGTTGTGATGTGAAATAAAAAAACTTATCTATCAAAATTTTAACTGTTTTATTCAAAAAATGAGTGCTTCAATCACTTACTAGTTTGATTGGGTAGCCAAAATGGGTAATGATGTTCTCATACATGGATTTTGTAGTATCTCTAATTCCACAACTTGGTGTCATAACAAATTTTACCCATTTTGTAAGGTAGTTTATCCTAGTGATAATATACCTAGCCTTATTGCACTTGCTTGGTAGGTTGATGGGGCCTACAAATTTAATGCCCCACTTCTCAAATGGTTGTTGTGTGAGCATTGATTGTAAGGACATTTTACCCCTCTAATTTAGTTTTCCCACTCTTTGATAGACATCACACTATTGTGTGACCCATTTTGCATCTTAAAATAGGTAAGGCCACCATAATCTACTATATAACACCTTTCTTGTAGTGGCATCCACTGCAAAGTGGCCTCTTGTAACCCCTTGATGTGCCTCCTGAAGGATCTTTGGTCTCTCATGTTCTAGGATAGTTCTATGCAAGACCTCATCTTTCCCTAAATAATAGAGAGATCCATCAATTATACTATAATGGAGTGATTTTATAATCAACTATTTCTTCTCCCTCTCAGTATAATATTCAAGAAAGGTCCCCTATTCTAGAAATTATTCAATATTTTATAATTATTCAAGTATCATAATAACCTAAAATGGATGGATATGAAGGGACTCATCTAGGATTTATTCAAATTCTTCACCATTAGGGAGCCTACTCAGATGGTCTGGGCCTACATTTTCACACCCTAGATTTACATTGATGCAAAGCTAGAACTCCTAAAATAACATTAATCATCTAGAAATACATCCTTCGAGTAGGGGCTTATTGACCAAGTATCATTGAGTCTGGTGATTTGTAAAGAACTCAAAGGGTGTCACCAAGAGTTAATTTTAAAACTTATGTAGTACAAACATGATGGTCAATGCTTCCCACTTAGTTTTTGTGTAATTATTTTCAGTAACAAACAACTTTCTTCTTGCAAAATTGATTGGATGGTCCAAACCTCCCTCTCTCTGTTGTGTGATAACTGGTCCTAATGCAATTCTTGAAACATCTACATGGACATGAAATGGTTTATTCTAGTCTAGAAATATTAAAATTGGTGTAGTGACCAATATATGCTTAAGGTCTATAAATGCTATCTAGCATTCAGGAGTCCACAAAAATTGTACTCCCTTTTACATTAACTTATTTAGTAGCACTAAGATCGTAGCATATCTTTTGATAAATTTATGATAGTATCCCATATTCCCTAGGAAGGATCACATTTTAGATGAAGTAGTTGGTGGTGACATACTAAATATCACTGAGATCTTTGCCTGATCAACTAATATACCTCTACTTCAAACTATATGACCAAGTAAAACACCAAATGGTGTGAAAAATAAACATTTACTTAAATTTAGAGCTATCCTTAGATCTTTGCACCTTTCTAACATCAATTTCAACTTATACAAGTGTTATTTAAATGATGAGAACACTACCCAATCATCTAGGTAAACCTTTAAAAAGTCATGAATAAAATACCTAAATGTAGCAATGATGGATTTGGAGAACACTGTTGGTGTGTTTTTTAAGTCAAATGGCATTACCTTATAGGAAAATGATTCCCACTCTGTTACAAAGGTAGTATTTTTCCAATCCTCCTCTATAATAGGTATCTAGTGGTAGCCACCAAACCCATCCTTGAATGAATGGACCTTGTGACCTGCAATAAACTCTAGTACCTCATTGGTGAATGGAATTAGGAAGGGATCACTGGAAGAAGCATTATTTAAGATGTGATAATCATCACAAATCCTGATATCTCCCATCTTTTTTGGCTATACCACCATAGGGCTTACCCAATCATCTTTTTCCATAGGGAAAATTATTCTTTTTGTGAGCATCCAATCCAATTCTTCCCTAACCTTCATTGTCATGTTGGGGTTTCACCTATAAGGTTGCTTTTTGATTGGCCTTGCATATTTTTTAAGTTTAATGTGTATTTATCCAAGAGAGGGATGAAGATGTTTGACTTCTATGAATGTGGTTGGGAAGATGTCCTGATGATCTCTTAGAAGAGGTAATAATTATAAGATGTCAGCCTATGTTTAGTAATTACCTATATGAGCCAACTTAGGTACCTTCTTTGTACCAAGGTTCCCAATATGTTATTTAAGAGGATATTGGTAAATCTTGCACTTTTCTTTAAGAATAGTGTCTTAGAGTTGTCTTTCAACCTCTCATTTTGGAAAATGACTCCGTTGTAGCCTATCTTCTTCTATTTGATCTAAAACTTCCTCTAGTAGTGGTTCTAAGTCACTTTTTGGTACAAATAGATCCTGAATATCCATATCACCTTTGCTTTCTTGGTCAGTTTGCTCCTCTAAGTGTTCTTGGATATGTTGACATGGTTAGACTGCTCCCTATTCCTGATTTGGAGGCAAGGTATAAACATTAAATGTGTCTTTTATGTCATAGACTTGATTCTATTTTAGGGTAAAATCCATCAGAGTTGGCAAATCCTCAGCTTGTCTTTGGCATAGGAAAGTCTCCATTTTCTATATATCTCGATGGATTGTGGAATGACTACAATCAAATATAAAGGTTTATATGAAATCACTTTGTATTTGTGCCCAATGCTTTTTTTCCCTTCTTGTGCTCTAGTGAATGCACAATACCTTAGGAATGACCCCAAGAGTATAAATAAAACTATTAAGCTTGTATTTTTTAGCTATTTCTTCTCCCATATAAACCTAAATACCACTATACATATGTAACTTAGGAGGTTTTCCTTCCTAAAAAATTGGCCACTCTAGTCACACTTCTTCTAGTAGCTAAAACCATATAATCAAAATTCATAGGCTTGGTCCCATGTCATGTGGCCTTCTCTATGTACTAACCACCAATTTACAGTAACCCTTTTGAGTGCATAATTGAGAGCACTAACCCTTTGATTCATATCAGGGACATGTAGCTAAAATTACATAGGGAATTCACCTACATCTTTAGTTACAAAGTATTGAGGTATCCATTTTTTTGTTATGTATACCATACATAAAGGTGATAGTTTATGGTCACCCTTGGCCCAACTCAAGAGATGGGTATATGAATCTTTACTTACTGAAGATACACTATCCCAATGTAGCATACCATCAAGTGTTGGCTCTATGTAATCCTTGTCATTTTAGTTTGCATTATATATGAAGTCAACCTCAGACTATGTTGGTGTCCCCATAGATATCGAGCATGCTTCCTACTTCTTTAACTGATGGTTTTACATAGTAATTTGTAGAGGTATACTACGTAACTCTAAATATTCCAAGACCTATGTTTGTAGACTAGGCTAGTTATAAGGAAAATTGTAGTCCATAGCTCGCAGACCCTATTACTTATCATCTATTGTCACCTTCATCCAACTAGTTCCTATGACTACATAGGGATAATTTATCTCCTTAGGGATAATATATGGCTTTGCATCTACTTAATTTAAGGGAATAATGATGATATTATCATCTTGATGTTATTCAAGATAATTCATGACTGTATTTATAGTCATCCACCCATCATAGGCCCACTTCATCATAATAAGAGAAGGATAGTGAGTATCGATAGTATTCATGTCAATAACTTCAAAGTCACCTCATAAGTTGAGCTCTACAACTTTAATCTTCATGTCTTCTAGCCATCTAATGGGTTCTACCTTCCCATAATCTATAATGTTAAGTGTCATAGAACTATAACTCAATGCAGGTCATCTAATGACCTCCTAAGTGGCTCTGGGAATCATGTTGACTATGATGTGAAAATCAAATACAACATTTGGTGTTTTGTATCCAAATTCTTTGATGTCTTTTCTTGCATTGATATCCCATGGTTTCATAGTCTTCACATACTAGACCATATTCTCAATTAGTTGGCCTTTTTGTGCACATTCTAATAGATTGTGCAAGAGATTCATTATATTTTGGGATATATCCTCATTTTACAAGGTACTAAGGAGCTTCATCAAGTTAGTTAGTACAATGACAAATCATTCCTGTCATAGGATTTACATAATTTAGCCATACATCCGAGCATCCATGGATACATCATCTCTTTAAATGTTCCCTTGTTATTAGAGATTCTTGAGAATCTATGTAGCTTCTCACATCAAGCTTTGCTCGACACTAAAATTTGGATATTTACAGGTTGTACTCTTTTTATCCCACTATTGGTAGGTATATCTAATGAATTCCTTGAGCTATGTGATGTTGTCATGTCATGACCTATGCTAATGCATTATCTCTTGGTTGTGCTTGGACCATGTTGACATTACACACAACTTTGTGTCTATGTTAACCCTCTAGCACTATGAATTCCTCTGTGTCATGCTGATCTAAAGTTATACAGTAGGCACAATGCAATATTCACTGAGGATTCTGTGGATAGTTTCATTATACATGGTTCAGTTCACCATATAGATAACACCTAATAAGTTGTCTGCCTCATCCTCCTTGTGGGCCTCCTCTGTATTAACATCAATAATTGCCTCCTCCTCTAGTACCTTGGAAACCCTAACCACCTTATTATTTTGGCCCAAAATTGGTTTTATTTTGGGGTGATTTCCAACTCTACTAATGTTGGTTGCTGTCATACCCAACATATTAGGTATGTGATGATTTTAGAGTCCAATTAGTCTATTGTGGTTGGGGAATCATAAAATTTATAGGAGATGAATATTGAGGTGTGAAAAACTATGTAAAAATGTTCCATTATTATGTAGTAGATGGTCCAGTAGTCAATCTTTGTGTCTAATAATACTATATTTTAGCATCCTAAACTATAGAAATATATGAAGCATTGGTTGGAATTACCTCCAATCGAGATGTAGCCTGTGTCATAACATTCACTTGCTACACTGTGACTATAAAAATGTTTTTAGTAATGTCTTCCTTGAGTTCTTGTAAGGCTTAATAATCCTTATCTTCATGATTTGTAGATTTTTAGAATGTATAATGCAAACTTTATGGCTTTTTAATGTAATGTTGTATAAAATGAGAACTTCTAATAGAGTGACCTACTAGTTGACAAATTTTATAGAAATGATTTTTAAGTCTTGTACAATCATTTTTATGATGTTCTAACTAATTACATTCTATGTACCAGATGTCTGAATTTTGTATATCAGTCTTATCTTGATACTATTCAAGATTTTGGAGAAGGGTTTGTAGTATATCTTCTACCTTAGATGAAGAAAGTGTTGCATCACCATACTTCTCAATTTGTTCTACTCTAATCATAGTAGTGTAAGCATCTAATCTAGCACCAAAATGTGTCTGGGCTATAACAAACATGATACAAGATCATAGACCTTTGACAAACTAGGTGGCTTTGTGCTTTTATTCAATAATAAATTCTACCTTGTTCATGACATTTGAGAATCTATGATCATAGTCTTCAATGGTCTCTTAGGGACCTTGTCATATCTCCTTTAGATGTTGTATAGTTTGGCTTGTGCTTTTATTTACCTTGATTTGTATGACCAATAATTTATTTATCTCATCCAAAATTTATGCATTGGTATCTTTGTGATATATGAATTCTATGTCTCTTCTAGCTAGAGCACCAATTAATTCATACTTCATTGTACTTTCATCTATAATTCCTGTAACTTACCATTTCATTGAATAGGTAAGAAGATACTATTCAGAGTCCAAGTCCCTATCATAGGGAACTAGATTGATAAAAGCTCTAGGTTGAAGGATCATACATGGTGCTTGTGTAGTCATAAGAACCTGATGTTGTTGTGTGTGCTTATTCACAAAAGTCTATGGTGAGTGTGTTTTTGATCCTTGTGAAAAAGGATATAATGCTTGGAGATGTGATCCCAAAGTGGGGTTGGGTGATTCTAATGAAGTTAAAACTTCAAAATCGCTATCGTAGTGTGCTTCCAATAATGATACGACCTATTATAGGATATCTGGGTTGATTTTTATCAACACAATTGATGTGATGTACTAATGTTTTTCTCTTGAAATTTGTTTTGCTCTCTTAGTAGGCTCTCTTTGATAGCTTTATGTTTTTATTTTGTTATTTTATTTGATCTAGATTAGGCCAATATTGGTCTTTTACTCTGGTAACTAAAGTATAACTATCTACAAAGAAATAGGGCTCAATAGACACATGTTCCCTGGGTGAATGGCCCGATCCTCCTTCAACTATTTCTTCATCACTTGAACCTATACTGGCAGTGTGACTATGTGACATTCTACTTCCTTCCCCTATCAGTAACCTTGTCCAAGGTTGTGAACCTTCTCCTAACTATTCTAATACACTAATCTTGTCCATCTCTTCTCTTTCTTTGTACTCTACATTACTTTCTTTCTCTTCATCTCTTTTCAACCCAAGATTCTCACTCTCTTGATTTTCACTTATCTTCTCTGCATCCTCTTCTCTCTCAATATTTACTCCTACTCTACTACTACTACCTCTCAAGTTCATAGCTAATTGGGTATCTTTACTTTGGTTCTACCTTTTCTATTATCGTAATGTTTGATCTGACTCTAAGGTCTTCTTTCTCTATTTTGGCAGTGCTTCCCCCAAATCTTGATTCTTTTTTAACACTTTTTCTATTTATTTTGACATCTTGAGTCTAGGCTCAAGCTTTCCTCATCATCTATTCTCCATTCACCATTCTATCTCCCACATCCCCATGGCACTTGTGTGACTAATCCATGTTAGGTGGAGTTGGCACCATGTATTTTCATATAGTAAACATTTTAATGAGAAAGAGAAGTCATTGTAAAAATTTAACTCATATTCCCCTCACAAATAGATCCTTTGTAGCTTCAAAGGAAATATAGCCTTGTACTATGAATTCACTTATATAACTATCAATGGTTGTGTTCAACTAGTAGTCAATTGAACATGTACAAAGGGCATCCAAGATTTGTAAAAAAATTATATTTTATTTAGTCCATGATCTATTATGTGCACTTATTAACTGGTAGCAAAAATTCTCTAATCTTGCCACCCACGTAGCTAGTAAACATGGGAATTCACACCCAAAAATCTCATAGACATCTTCATATAGGTGATCCTGAATAATTGATTTAATAGTACTTCCTATCCTCCTTGCCTTCAATTTTGAAAAATCATTAATTTTGAGATCTAACCATGATTTTATATCTCTTTGACTTAGAAACCAATGTAGCATACCCTTTAATAGTGAATTCAACATTAACCACACCATTGTTAGCAGAGGTTCCTAAATCACCAAAACTTGCTAATTAAGGGGATACTCAACTTTGATACTAATAAATAACCTATCAAGGGACATTTTATAGAAATATTAAAGGTTTATATAGATAAATCATAGGGTTTTTTCATCGTTTAAGGCTGTATCATAGATATTCTTGATGGTAGGAACATAAATGGATAGAAACAAAACTTAGAGTTGATAAACACAAAACATGGAGTATTAAGTACATTCAAATTTTATGTAGTTCATATAAGGAACATGGAAATATTCAAGAAAATAATAGAGGGCTTCTTCTTATATTAATCAAAATACTTCATTAAATACTTTCACAAAGATTAACTTGCAGAATCTTGTAATACAAGCTCAATGAAGGACTACATGAATCTTGTAATAGAAGAATTATAATGATAACAATTATGATAGTAATAAACTCTTGTCCATATAGATGCATCCATAATATAGCTTGATGATGTTGTAGTTGTAACTTCCTATTTATTGTGGGTGGCCAGCTGTGCCAAGTCACTTCTAACTTCTTTTATTGTTACTAACTCAAAATAGGCCAATTGCATTCCAATCTGACTAGGTAGTTAACAAGATTTCATGGATGGAAATGGAAGTTGTTACTATGCATGAAATATATGTTTGGACATGTTGAATAATAATATATTTGAACATATGACATATATATTCAAATATTTTCTTGTTAACAAACCCAAAACCAATAAATTTAGACCCAAATAAGATCCTTTATATAGAGTAAGAATTAGGTTCATACGGATTAACTTGGTCAAAATTGAATCACTAATTAAACCACAATTGACTTAATTGGATCAATTTGTGATGATGTGAGGGTTAATTGAGCTCAAAATCACATTCTTTACTCATAGATATAGGCTAAAGGAGCTCAAATTTGCCCCAATCACCTTCACGATTGTATCTTTTATACCCTAAAACCTATACCCTAAGTCCTAATCCTTAAAATTCCTAATCCCTAAACTCTAAACCATAAATATAAACTCTTTAAACCTTGAAGAAATCATTTTATCCCAAATTAACATCATTTAGACTAAAAATTAAGTTTACAGGGCTTAGTTTGGCCTAAATCATATGACTAATTACCCCATTTGACTAATTCACTCAATCTGCAAAATGGCATGGGGTATAATGATAACCCAAAAACATAATCTAAATTTAGAAATGAGTCCAAGTAATTAAAATTATCATGAATTATCTTTGTGACTGACCATATGTACCCTAAACCATATATACATTAATACCTAAGCCCTAAACCATATACCCTAAACACTATAAACTAACTTCTAAACCATAAACTTTCCATATTTAACAAATGATTTAGTCCCAATTAACATCATTTTTAGTAAGAATTAGGTTCACATGGCATATAGTGATTAGACATTATATGTAGTTCCGTAAACCTAAATTGTATGCCTTAATCCCTAATCCCTAAAATATAAATTGTAAGCCCTATGCCCTAATGCCCACTATATACCTCAAAAATAAATGCCTTAAGATATAAATGATTTTATCACTAGATGTCATAAAATGCATTTTTTAAACGTATGACCAAACTTAGCCTTGGAATTACTAATCTAGTTGTTCATCTAAAGTAAATAGAGGCTATTTCAAATCCCTTCAACCTAATTGCATGGATATAAAATTTGATTTTGGGGTTGATCAACTCCAATTTTCCCTAATCACCTTCACAATTGTACTTTATATACCATAAAACCTATACCATAAGCCATTATCCTAAAAGTTCCTAATCCCTATACTCTAAACCATAAATATAAACTTTTTAAACCCTGAACCAATCATTTTAACCCAAATTAACACCATTTAACTAATATTTATCTTTTCAATTGACATTATGTACCTTACACCTAAGACCTAAATAATAAAGCCTAAAAATTATACCCTAAATTGTAAACCATAAAATTTCCCTATTTACCAATCGATTTAGTACCAATTAACATCCTTTGTAGTAAAAATTAGCTTCGCACGTGGCATAGAGAGATTAGACCTTATATACACCCTTAAACCTAAACCCTATGCACTAATCCCTTAATCCCTGATCCATAATCCCTAATCTATATTAAGTATAACATGATCATGTTATTTAATAACACGATCATGTTATTTAATAATGTGATCAATTTATTTAATAATGTGATCATGTTATTATTAATATAGAAAAAACTATTTTCTCATTGTCAATGTTTAACCCCAACTGAGTATTAAGAATAACATGATGACATTATTACATAATGTGATCACGTTATTCTTAATATACATAAAACTCGCTTTTCAATATGTATGTTGAAGCAAAACTAGTACAAATAATAATGCGATTGCATTATTATTATTCTTATAGACTAAGATAACTTTTGAACATCTATTTTCAACCCAAATTGAGACTTATGTCCTCACAAATATTCTCTACATACTTATACGGGACCTGTCATACCTTTGTACTTTTGACCCCATCTTTGAAAAGCTATCAATTTTTATTTATGGGTGATGGATCACGTTCGATGAAGTGGAAGATATTGAAGAACAAAATGCTAGAGGAATTAGAATATTTTAGAGAGAAACAAGATATGAATGCAAAAACTTCATGGTAGACAAGGTACAAACCCTAATCTTGATGAGCGAAATGCCATAGATAATGAGCCAATTGACAATACTGAATTAAACAGTGATGAATTGACCATAATGAATTTAATAATGATGAAATTGACCATAATGAAATGAATAATATTTAAATTGACAACAATGAATTAGATAACATTAAAATTTTACATTCAAAGTTCCAAGTTTTTTATTTTGTTGATAATGAGTCTATGCATGATGCTTCACTCCCCATGAATGAAGAAAATTTGATGGAAACAAATAATGATG
The DNA here is from genome assembly GCA_037957365.1 of Torreya grandis. NCBI lineage: Eukaryota > Viridiplantae > Streptophyta > Pinopsida > Cupressales > Taxaceae > Torreya > Torreya grandis. The sequence continues at coordinate 937,839 of JARHVA010006187.1, read as the reverse complement.
AAATTATCAATCAAGAAATTTTCATGGAAACATATAATGAAGAAACAATGAAAGTAATAAGGATTTTGAAACACCCTTTCAACAAATTCCACCATTCATAACACTTCCAATAATTATGGGTATAAAAGATAAGTACTTAATTGAAGTCAATGAAAATATTTTAGAACCAATGAATAAAAAAATGTCTGATCACCATTCAAGAAGACCGGCTTAACAAATTTGGGATACTTTCTTTCATAATTTGGATTATGATAGTCAAAGAAGTCAAATATTTGTTTCATTGAATAAATTGATTAAGATGAGACCTATAATGTACACATTAGAACTAAGATCATCTAACATGGATGATAAAAACAATGAAATCATTGAAAATCTTCATGATGCATATCATATTGTAGGCCTAAAATCATGCACCCAAGATTGTAATATTTCCTGGTGTATACTTACAACTTATGCAGTAAGTGACCAAACAGGGAAAAATTGAATGGTTTTAATATAAATAAAAAAGTATTAATGAAAGAAATTGAAAGATGCAAAAGACTTAATGAACCAAAGACTAATGAGCTCTGGGCATTCTCTGGTATACTTACAAAAAAGGACAAGGCTATAGCCATTACTCTCACTGAGTTACTTTCTCAATTTTGGGAAGACAATACAAGAGTTTTGCCCAATGAAAGAGATGTAGTGAAAACAAGAATTCATTCTCATAACTTTGAACCACATTCAAAACATCTATTAGATATAAATCAAACACAATTTTAATCTAAATTTTTGGAAAAACATCCACGAATTTATATTTTTCAAAGATATTTTGTGATGGCCAAACCTTTTTATGTACAAATAAATCACACATGCACCACTTGTTGTTGTAGGCAACATGTTGGGTTTTTAATGCACTATGATGTTTTTCACCATATTCATTATACTTTGCATACTACAAACATTTTGCAAGAGTGTGGCATTGAATTACCATCAAAATCAGCCAGTAAATTTATTCTAAATATCATTTGCAAAAGATCAAATGGACAATTATTTTATAACAAATCATTTTTAAATGGAAATTGTAGCATTTGTGTGGATTTCCAAAACTAAAAAAATGTATCCATGATAATATTACAAGTACAATTGGATAGGAATTAGTTGATTTAAGAAAATATAAATAAGTGACTTATCAATTAAAAGATGGAAAAGAATCTAAAAGGTGTAAGCATGTTACAAAAAAGATACATGTTTTTGAATTTTTCCTCAAATTTAGGGAGAAGATTGTTTATGAGTATGTAAGACACACACACAGGGCTAGAAGGTTGGATGAACATTTCAATATAATAAAGTATACATTCCCACTTGGTTTGATTATTTTAGTAGTTGAATTTTCTAAAAATTACACATTTAAACCCCAAATGAAAGTTCAATCATAGTATTACAAATCATCACAAGCTGCCATATTTGTGCATATAGCATTCATTAATGCCTCTGATAGTACAAAGCAATAATGAAAAATATTAGGGGAGTACCATTTCTATATCAGTGATGACCGATCACATTGTTTAGAGTATGTGAAAGGTTATTTTTATAAGTTTTATAAATAGTTGAGTTAGATGAACATTACTTTCAATCAACATTACATTTGGTTAGACAATTGCACATCGCAATTCAAAAATGTAAGGATGTTTTATTGGATGAGTAATATCAACATTACCATTGGTGTAGAACACATTTGGAGTTTCACCAAGGCTAGCCATGGAAAAGGTGAACATCATGGTGCTGGAGCATGTGTAAAAATAGCTATTACAAGGGAGGAGTTAAAATTTGAAGAGGGTGTTCATTTGACAAATGTAAAAACTATGGTTGAATTATGTAATGAGAACATGTGTCATGGTACTCAACCAAATTATACTATTTTTAGGCATTTTTGGTTAATGGAAGAACACTTGGAAAAGTATGAGGATTGTATGACTCTAATAGGTTCAAGTGACCTCCAGTCATTTTGTAGCTCAAATACAAATTCTTGGACTGTTCATACGAGAGACTTGGCATGTTTATGTTCTGCATCTGTGGACTCTATTTGAAATGAGTGTGACTCATAAGAGTGGGTGAATGATTGGATTTCCAAACTTATAATTCCAATCAACACATATTAGGTTCTAAAAACATTGTAACATATAAATATGACATCATCAAATGATTTTGACCATGTATCTGACTTATTACAACTAAGTACAATATTTTTTATTTTGTTCAAATTATTGTCATTATATATCTTCATATTGTTTCTAAAAATGATTTTTTGTGATACAGGGCATGTCTTTGCAGATGAGGATAATGAAGAGTTCACTAATTACTACTTGTGTTGGTGTGTATAAAGAAAGAAAAAATTGGCTTCCCTAATTATAGATGGAGAAAACATTGACTATCCCACTAGGTCAGTGGTAGTCACTGGAACTTGGTTTCGATGATATAATATAAAATATTTAGACCAATGCTTATTTAAAGAGTTTGAATAACATAAGAAGATACTTCACTATTCAAATTTGATTCTTGCAATGAATATTCAATTACAAAATATCATGAGAGGCCATTAAATAAAAAACTATGAAAAGTTGAGGAGTCATCTACCAGGAAGCTATTATTGATACTATCAAGGTTAGAGTAGATGCAAGTGGTTCATTGGATTGAAATACGTAGTTATGTTGACTTTTCAAATATAGATGTAATCAATTTCACCAAATGTTTTTTATTTTCTAGGTAGTACATATGAATTTCATTTTTAATTACTTACTAATATTTTTTTTAGGTTAGTGGTGCTAGATAAGCTTCAACCTTGATGTGATTGGCATTATCAGTAGAGAATTCTATATTTTTGAAGCTAAGAGAAGCTTCGGTTGGACATGATAGAGTGATAGATCCTCTAATAGAGGCTTTAGAGGCAAAAATGGAAGTTAGAGCTCAAGAATTTTTTTGTTTAATGACAAAAAGTTGCAGTTTTAGACCGCTCATTGTAACTTGTCCAACGGATTCCTATCAAAAGTTCCACCTAAGTGCTTTAGGGTGTGATTATAGGGCTTAAAGAGGGAGGGAAGGGATCTGATGGTTGATGGATATGACTTATAAGTTTTATTTTGTTTAAACTTGGGTTAAAAATTGTATTTTTTTGTATTGGGAAGGGTGTTCTTGAGGCCAAAATGGGTGGTGGGTTTGTCGATCAAACTTGATGGGAGGCCAAAATGGGTGGTGGGTTTGTCAATCAAACTTGATGGGAGGCCAAAAACCTAGTCCTAGATGTTATCTTCCCCCCAGATGTATTGACAATGTCAATTTTTAGTTAGGAAGCATCAAAATCATAGTTATACAACCACAACTTAAACTTTGATCATATTTGTTGTTAGTGTTTTCGTGCTTCAAAATGGTAGTGAAAATGCACTTTTGAGTGGATTTGAACATTATGGCAGTCTGATAATATTTAATTTTCCTATTTGGATTTGAATTAATATATATATTATCATGTGGATGTCTTAGAGTTAGAAATGATATTTAGAGCTCAAGAAGTTGCTTGTTAAATGCCAAAAAGTTACATTATTAGATCGCTCATTGCAACTTATCTAACAGATTGCTATTGAAGGTTCCAGTTGAGTCCTTTAAGGTGTGATTAAAGGGATTAAATAGGTAGGGTAAATATCTAAAGGTTCATAGAAATGACTTACAGGTCTTTTTTTATACACGTTTGAACTTAGGCTAAAAAATTGCATTTTTCTTGTATTAGGAAGGGCATTCTTAAGGCTTAAATGGGTGGTTGGTTTGTCGATCAAGCTAGATAGGAAGCCAAGAACCTGGTCCTAGACATTATTTGACCCCTTAGATGTGTTGGTAGTGTTATTTTTTGGTTAGAAAGCATCAGCACAATAATTTTTCTAAGCTCTCAGCCTAAAGAAATTTTGAATAAATCCAAAGTAAAGGTTTCAGGAGTAAAAACCTCAAAAACTAAAAAAATTGAACAATAAGGTCTGAAACCTCATGAGAAGTTGGGGAATTGATGTTATAACTTAGTACAAGTATCATTGGTTTGACAAGAGGTTTGTAATTGTAGGTACAATAGATAATTTTTATGTACACCTCGATAAGACCATTTTTTGAAAATGTTGTGCATAAGGTAAGATGAGTTTTTGGTTGATTTTATTTCTATAAAATTAGGTAAGGGTCAAAACATATTAAAATTTATAAAATAATACTATAAATATGAATTTTAAGAGCTACAAGCTCTATTTAGAAAAATTGACCTATTGGAGCAACAACTAGTTCTAGAGCCTAGAAACTTAAAAAGATATAATTTGAGAATGAGATATCAATCTCTTAGAGACCTATAGTACAACATGAAAGAGATGAATTAATAATGGATGCCCCTTATGGATTTATAGGAGGATACAATTTTGGGTAGGGCACTATAGATAAAATCATGCATGAAGGATTATGATGATTGAGTTTATTTTAAGGTACACATAAGTATGCTAAGACATGTGATATATGCCACTAAATATGAATCCTAATGTGAGAGATGAAATTCTTAGATTTGGCTTGTAATAACCTTAGAATCATTTGTGAAATTGTATATTGATCTCATGGGTCTAGTCAAACCAGTGGCTAGGAGAAGTAATGTTGGATACATCATTACAGGAAATGAATATATAAAAAGATGGGTGGAGGTTGTACTTAAAAAACACTACATCTCAAAGACTATAGTGAAGTTTTGTTAATAAATTCACTTGAAAAATAAATATTTTTAACTAGCATCCATCATAATGATTACATATGTATAGATAAGAGGTCTCATATAAAGTAAGAGTCTACTCTTATAAATTACAACTAATACAATCCCTACAATATCTTTATTATAATCCTAAATATTCTCACTCAGAATTATCTATTAAGTGAGTCACATAGAAACATAATCTATACTAAGTTTTGATAAATATAAAAAATATATTCTCATATTTAAATATATTAACTAATGTTAACACTAATTTACTCACACACATTAATAATTAAAACATTATACAATAATATTTTTAAATTAAAAATGAATATAAATTAGATTGATTACCATTATAGGCATACAATATAGGCACATGTGTACAATGCCAATAATACATAGATTGTCATGATGGGCATACAAAAATTTACATCTACCAACATAGTATCTGTATACACATAATATTTTCAAACTTTTATTGATTACTAACACTTTGTATCTTGTAAGAAGCTATCCAGTCTCAATCTCTCTGAGTGCATGCCTTAAGGGGTGTACTAGGAAAGGGGTGGGCAGACCATCGGTGCTTCATAATATTGTTGTTCTTTTTTCCACTTGCTATCTACACACTATCTCCCTAAAACCATGAACTCTAGGTTTGTTCTTCTCTTTCCTATCCAATCCATTCATTATCATGATTTATTCCCTCATTTATTAGCTTATTTACCTTTTTACTTGTTCAATACACTATGTTGACCCAGTCGATCTAGTGTATTCTAGGGACACTTTAGCTATTTTACCTTGTTAGCATCTCAATCGACCTAACACAAACTTTAGGCATTACCCTGAGAATATACTAGGTCAACCTAATTGACCTAGTACAACCCACATGTCCGAATAGTTTTTAGCCAAGATAATACTATATGTAAAAGGTCATTTACAACCTTTTCATAAGATTCAAAAGAGAGCAAAGAATTAAGTGAAAAAGTGCAAATGAACATCTGCTTATTGACCATTCTACTTGAGGAATAAAGCTTTAGGGTTTAATAATTTATTTTGGAGCTCCAATATTGTCTTGTGGAGAATTATTTTGGATGATTAGGTAGGTCGTGTAGCCTAGAGCTAATTTATCTTGGTTATCATTACAAACGACAAAAATCTATTGCGAAGCATTTTGGCCAAGGGAGAGGTTGAGACTCGATAGGTTCATCTTCAAAGGTAAGTATTCCTAAATTTCTTTCTCTTTTGTAAGAGTAGATAGACAATGTAATATGTATTCTTCTATTCCATGTATTATGATTTTGTATACATTCACATGAGTATATGTCTCCTATGCATGTTTAGTTTACTTGTTGTTTATTTATTTTGTTCTAACCCTAACTTTGTGCCACAAGCTTTGGTGTGTACTAGATTATTTTACTTTTCTTATTATTAGAATAGTTTACTTTCTTATTTATTACATATGTTAACATCAAATCATAAAGATATTTTAGGGTTGTTGTGAGATTGTGATAGATTGTAGGATTTGGAACCCTTCTTATCATGATGTGTTGTGACAAATGATACAAGTGATCCCCTAATTAGGTCTAGCAAATCCCTATATTGGTCATGCTCCCACTTAATAAGTGTATGCCCAATCATAAGTGTAGTTGTGCTCTATATTATCTGATCCAAGATTAATTCATTATGCATCATGCAATTCTAATTATATACATTCTGGTGAACCTGACATGAAACTAACCCTTGTAGGATTTATTTCACTTATTTCATTATTTTTATCATCATTTTTATCACATATCTTGACCTATTAAATTGATTCTATTGATCCAAATATTTATCTCTATGCGTAGGTTTTAAGGTTTTTAGACTACTAGGTCAACCAGGTCAACCTAGTGTATTTTTAGACTTCTAGTTTAGTCAACCAGGTTGACCAGGTCGACCTAGTGCATTTTCAATACTTTTTCTATAGGTTCTTGTATTTCTTGGTCGAATAGCTTGACCCAGTTTGAAGGTTTTTGGTAATTTTCTCCAAGGTTCTTGATTAGAAATATGATATGTTTTCATCTCTAAACCACTTAGGTCAGTTTCTACTTCTTTATATATTTCTATTTATGTACTTTCCTTTCACAATTTGTAGTCTTTAAAACTGATTTGGCACAGTCAACTAGGTTAACATGGTAGACCTATTTTGGTGTTCTTTAATAACTTTATATCAACTGTATCAAATTTCCTACATCATCACAAATCTAATGATTTTTACGATTTGTAAAATAGATAAGTATAACTAAAGATATAGGCAAAATAAGAAATCAACCCCTATTTACTGTACTAGGTCAACCCAATCAACCTAGTATCTTTTTCAGCCCATGTACACTATCCTAGGTCAACCTAGTCGACCTAGCACTATTTACAACCTCTTTTACCTTTTTCACTAGTCTTTTTAGACTGTATTGGATCAACTTGGTTGACCCTATACAGTTTACAGTCCCTATTTTTGCACTAGGTCAACCAGGTCAACCTAGTATTATTTTATCACTTCTTATTCTCCTTGTGTGTTTATTTAGTCTTGTTTCATGATGATGACATATTTTCAACCTTTCTTTAGTCAAGAACATTATATTATTAAGGATTTGGATAGTAACCTCACTTATTTCGTTACCTCCAATGAAACTACTAATTTCTTCCTTCCCCTTCTCCTAAGCCTAAACCTCTCACCACACAATACAATGTAGTTGAGATCCTTCATCATAATCCTCATCCCAATACCAATGTTGGGAATCCTTCATCACATAATACCAATCAAATTAATAATCTAGATGGTTCCAAAATATTCAAAAACTTTGATAATAATAATATCTACACTCCTCATAATAATGGTGGCTTGACTAACCTTCCTTCTTCTTCTACCACACTTAAGACAATCAATACTAATGTTGGGAATCCTCTACCTAAAAATAATATTCCTCCCACCAACACTAACAATTCTCTTCCTATCAACACTAATACCCCACCTTCAAACCCACCTATCGATATAACTCAACTTCTTGCCCAAGTCATTCAACAAATGAACATCATGCAAACTTCTAATCAATCTCAAATGATGAACATGCAACAACCTTTATGCAACATGATTATTCAACCACCTCAAGTCATCATGTCTCAACAAAATCAAAAATTTGTCCCTCCTCCTCTTAGAGATGCCAATGGGAATGTCATCCCTCAACATCTAATGAATAACAAAATACTTCAACATCTTCGAAATTAACCTTTAGCTCCATTTATTGCATCCATAGACATTGGAAACATCTCTCTAACTATCACATATAATGGAACTAAGGATCCTACTATATTTATTAATTATTTTGGTAATCTCTATAAGGAATAAATCCAAACTAATACCTTTGCTACCACCAAGATCTTAGCCAAAACCTTTGTTGGTGATGCTCTTGAATGGTACAACCAAACTCCTAGACATTCCATCTTTTAGCTAGAGGATTTAGTCAATGCTCTAGTGAAGGAATTCCAACATGATGACCTTCCTAAAAATTACCTTAGCTATTTCATTAATGCCAAGCAACATCCTAATGAATCAACTCATACTTTCATCAAGCAATGGAAGTATCTTTATCATAAAGTGGACCACACCATTAATGATGACACTCTTTTAAAACTATTTGTCACCATTCTTAAGGCCCCTCTTCAATACAAAGTTTGAATATTTTCACCTCAAACTTTAGAAGAAGCCTTAGACCAAGAAAAAAGAAAACACTTTCTTATGACTCAAGTTGAAACACCTCAAAAAAATACTAAAGCATCTTTCCAATCTTATTTTCATACCATTCATTCATCTAAGTCTTCCCAACCTCAAAATGGAGCATCCAATTCATCCAATTTCAACCCAACCCACCATCCTTTGAGTATAAAATGAATTAAAGATAAATTCCCACCCTCTAAACCCATGAACTTTGATCCTTCCAAACCTCTTCCAAATTGGTATATTCTGGATAAATTTTGTTGGTGGCATGCTACTATAGATAATTCTCATGAGTCTTTTCATGATCTTCACTGATTTATTATTTCTTCCTTGCTTGGTCCACATTTCAATCTTGATATTCTCATAAAACAATGTTATCAAGACTATCTTCGAGCTTCTCAAAATCAATCTCAAGAACTAACATCACATCGACATCACCTATCTAATGAACAAACCTCATTTACTAGTTTTGTTCAAATCACAATTGATCCTTCTTCCTACACCAATAAGCAAAGGATAGCTAACATGAACAACTTTAAACATGTTGTGGCATCCATTTTACTTCAACCTCTTAGGCCACATGAACCAAAAGAGTACCTAGTTCAAATGCCTACTCTAAAGAATATCATATATGGTCCTCCTTTACCTCCTCATACCTCTCCTACACATCATATGCCAAATTTAACCTCCTTAAAATCTAACAAACCAACACATTTTCCTACTTCTAAAAGCACCTACCAACCCAATACAAATCATTCTAATGTTTCAATGTTACCTCACTCCAACTCACATGTTGGGGCATCTTGAGATGCCCATCCACATGTCCCTTTAGACTTTGGGGCATCTTTTGATGCCCATCTATATATCCATTCCAAATTTGGGGCATCTTTCGATGCCCATCCCTACATCCACTTACCCTTTGGGGTATCTATAACATACTGGTTCTATCCTTTCATTTATCTTATTTACTTCTTATTGCACTTTACTTAGCATCAACATTATGTATTGTCAAGTTTTATTTTGAAGCACCATATCATGTTGCACTTAAATGATACGTGATGAGCTTCGACTGGGGCATATGTATACACATAAAATTTTCAAACTTTTATTGATTACTAACACTTTGTATCTTGTAGGAACCTGTCAAGTCTCAATTTCTCTAAGTGCATGCCTTAAGGGGTGCACTAAGAAAGGGGTGGATAGACCATCAGTGCTTCATAAGATTGTTGTTCCTTTTGCCACTTGTTATCTACATACTAGCTCCCTAAAACCATGAACCCTAGGCTTGTTCTTCTCTTTCCCATCCATTCCATTCATTGTCATCATTTATTCCCTCATTTCTTACCTTATTTACCTTTTTACCTATTTAGTAAATTAGGTCAACCTAGTCAACCCAATGTATTTTGGGGACACTTTAGCTAATTTTCCTTGTTAGCATCCTAGCCAACCTATTACAGACTTTAGGAATTAGACTGAGAATATACTAGGTCGACCCAGTTGACCTAGTATAGCCAACATGTCTAAATGGTTTTTAGGCAAGATATTATTATATATACAAGGTCATTTACCACCATTTCATAAGAGTCAAAAGAGATAAAAGAATTAAGCAAATAAGTGCAAATGAACATTTACGTATTGACCATTTTACTTGAGGAATAAAGCTTTAGGGTTCAATAATTTATTTTGGAGCTTCGATCTTGTCTTATGGATAAGCCTTTTGGATGCTTAGGTAGGTTGTGTAGCCTAGATATGATTTATCTTGGTTATCCTTACAAGCCACAACAATCTCTTGTGAAGCACCTTGGCCAATGGAGAGGTTGAAACTCAGTAGGTTCATCTTCAAAGTAAGTATTCCTAACTTTATTTCTCTTTTGTAGATAGATAATGTAGTATGTATTCTTCTCTTTCATGTATTATGATTACATATACATTGATGTGAGTATATGTCTCCCATGCATGTTTATTTTAGTTGTTTATTTTTTTGTTCTAACCCCCACTTTGTGCCACAAGATTTTGTGTGTACTAGAATAGTTTACTTTTCTTGTTGTTAGAATAGTTTACTTTCTTGTTTATTACATAGGTGAACATCAAATCATAGGGCTCTTTTAGGGTTGTTATGTGATTGTGTTAGATTTTAGGCTTTGAAACCCATCCTATCATTATGTGTTGTGATAAATGATATAATTAATCCCCTAATCAGGTCTAGTAGATTGCAATATTGGTCATGCTCCTGCTTAACAAGTGTATACCCAATTTAAAGTGTAGGTGTGTTCTATCTTATCTGATCTAGGATTAATTCATTGTGCATCATGAAATTCTAATTACATACAATATCTAATTTGTTTGAATGTCATAGACACATATACAATGCTAAAAATGTGTAAATTACCATATAGGCATATAAAAAAGCATATCTCATATAAGACATCCTACTCATCAAATAACCTCCCTCTCTTTGCCTTCCTTGAAAACAACTATTCCTGGGATGTCAAGCTAGTATATGGAGACCCATCTAATGTATTGTATTGATCCTATGCTCACTTGTAGCTGAACCTGTTTAAAGACAAGTATTATTACAAAATTAACATAAAATACATTCAACTAATTGTTAAGAAATTGATTTTAAACTAAAATAAAAAAATAATTTAAAAATGCACTTAATGCAAGATCACGATCCTGCTCAATCTATTTTTGATTCTCAAATAAGTCAATCATAGGTTCAACTGTTCAAATAGTTGTCTAAAATATGGGAAAACATGAGAAGTTGCCTAACTAATCATCTGACTAGGAATATCATATGTCATATGATAACCCTACATACATAATACATTCACATAAGTTATATTTTCCCCATGTATGTATTATAATTATTGAAAAAAGTCTATTTTTACAATTCAAAATTATAAGTTAATGTATACATCTGTTAGTGCCTATGAAGATGACATTGTAGCAGTAACGCCTATGTTCATCTCAACTCATAGAGAGGGAGTATTATTTACTTGATCCATTAACTGTTTATGTAAATAAGGTGTCACTTACTTTTATATAAAACATCAAAGATATATATTGTAAGTTTCTCTCAATGTAAATGAAGATATATATGGTAATGTATTTTAACATGCATATCATGAAAAGATAATGTAAACCAAGAATCATGGAAGTGTAATTGCCATCCAACAAGCAATGGCTAAGAATTGTAAGTATTTTTCATGTTGGAGGTAGTATAACATTTTTAATACATGTAGGAAGTGTGAGTGGAAGAGTAGGATGTGGAAATAATAGTAGCACTTCAAGAAGGTAGAGTTAGGGAGATAAAAGGAATAAGAGACATATCAAGAACTTTGTCCTTACTTGTAAGTTTTCTTTGGATAGAGTAAAATTTAAATAAGTGTCTATTGTTTTATGATAAATCCAGTCATGTTCATGTCTCTAGTCAGTAAAGATTCAAGTTACTAGTCTATAGGTTCAAATTTGTGAAACCCAAGTTTCAATACATTGTCTTTAGGCACAGTTAGAGAAAGGAGAACATAGTCAGTTTAAAGTGTCATTATAAATGATTGAAAGATGATAAAAGGATATAGGAGCTCTATGAAATGAATTTAAACACATTGAAAGTCTCAATACTATTGATACAATGTAAAATACATGGGAAGAATATATATAGCCCAATTAGTAACAATTCTGAGTTTGCATAGTTATAAAGAAAGACCATACAGAGTTCTCAAAAATATAGTTGAGGATTTAATATATTTTGAATGTTGTAGGATATTATTTTTCCATGTGTGTGATTATTTGAATTTATATCAAATGAAGGTAAAGGGTCTTGAGGGTTTATTCTACCCTATTTGTTGACATAGTCATGTTGGAGGAGTATAGGCATTCTATAAAACTACATGTTCAGAGTGATTTATTATTGAGAAAGGAAAATCAAAAGTTTGAGAATATGCATGGGGTAATTTCAGATCCATGTCAAGCCTTCAAAGCTTTTATAAGGGTAAAAAGTTAATTCTAGCTCATTTATTATCTTCTTGGGTAGGAGCAGGACTAAGACAACACAAGTTAGGGTTTGAAATTGGGAAATAAGATAACAAGTGATTTAGCAGATGAAAATTCATTAAAACTTATGGATAGGTGTATTTGTATCTGAGGAAGAGGATTTTGAATGTTTAAGTCATTTTGAGTCTGTATAGTTTAGTTTTACAAATAATAGCCTTGAATTAGGTTTATGAGGCCTAATTAGTCTTGAGGGGTGTTGTTTTAGGTGTTCTTCAAAGAGAGTTAAATTATGAAAGTCACTACATGAGCTATGTGATATAAAAGGGTATCTAAATGTGTGTTTTGTTTGGTTGGGATATTTGTAATTTACTCAGAATAAGGAGGTTTGCCTCAAAAAGAGGTTAGTAGAAGGAAGGTGTGAAAGAGGAAAGAAGAGTTGAGTGAAGAGTTAAATATTGGGGGTTGTATGGAATGGTTGGATGCATGAAATGAGATGTAATTGAGTAGGTATATGGTCTTATGATTATTATGTAAGGACAAAATTAAATTATCATGAATACCTATGAAAACACATAATAAAATTATAAAGAATAGAGTAAGGATAAAGAAAGAGAACATGAAAATAGAGTATAAGCTAAGGAAGTTGATGTTAAAATGAAATATTGTATAGGTATTTGATTATTAAAATGACATCAAGTAGAGAAGGAATATTAACTGAATACAAAGAGGCTTAAAAGCCATTGAGTAGGTAAGAGTGAACAAGAAAGACCTAGTAAATGCAAAGTGATCAAAGAGATAAAGAGGTTAAAGACAAAAGACAAAGAAGGACAAAAAAAGATCAGAGCTAGGTAATTGGTAGTGGCAAGTGTGTGTTTCCATCCACATCAGGGAATCTTATTAGAACCTATGCAATAAGATACTTGATAGATAAATTTAACTTAACCTTACAAGGCAAATGTACATAGACTAAATGTACATAAATCATAATATTAACTCAAGTTTTTGCCTCTTTATAAGTAAAAGGTATCATCCTAACAAAGATAGATGTAGTAGTGGATGGGCTAGCAGCTAGATCCAAAAATGTAAATAATGACTACGTTAAATCAAATGCTACAAATGTTGACATGATGATGAGGGCACCTTCACCTCCTATGACATTAAAAATCACATATATATTATTCAATTTCTATGTAAATTAATTATTAGCTAAATTAAATTTATAAATATAACTTAACTTTAACATGACATTTATATAAAATATAATTGCATCTTTGTAGTGGATGATGTCTGTACACCAAATGTGTGTACCAAAAACTCATCACTCATAAGAATATTATTCAAGCCCTCTAAACCACTAGCACCATCATTATCAAAAGGTTCAATGCACATAGATCCACAATAACTAAAAGGGTAGAGATGAGTATGCACACTGGGTGGTGTATCACTAACATTAGTCTATGAGAGCGTAATCATATGTTGAATGAGTCTATCAATGAGCAAACTAAGAGGCTGAAGAGTGTTCATATCCATGACCTATTAAACTACATAGGGGGTCTCAGGCTTAAGTGGTTTTTGGATATGCATCCTTACAGGATGATTAGGTGCACAACATACACTTGGTTAATCCTGTGTAGAGCCTTCCCTCAGCCTTGAAACTCACTATAATCAAAATAATTCAAAATCTCATTGAGAAGAAACTCGCGGTAGAGTTTACTAAAATATACAATGGGACCTCATGGTTGTTACACGATGGATAATCAAACACCATCCACCATCGATCCCAAAAGTTGACTATGATTAAATTATGTTGGTAGTCATGGATTGGAAAATGTTTTAAAATTATCAAAAATGGTGCATTGGTGGTTGGGTCAATGAATAAGGTACAAATGGAGGATTTTGATGTCTCTTTATTATTGACATCAAGTCTTGATAAATTTTTAGTATAATAAGCCCTACAACTATCTCAATATGAAGCCCATCTATCAATTTAACTCGTTATATAGTCAATTTGACCTAATAATGTCTCTAGGGAATTGACTAGATGGTGCAGTGGGTGTTTGTGGAAGTGGGATCCTTCATTATCACAATTAATTCTTAAATTTTAATTTTATTTCCAATAATTTTTTCAACAAGGCTCTCTTGACTGCCTGGGGGATTTCATGGAACTGTAGAAAGGTTAGGTGGAGGGTTAGGAGGAGAATAAGATGGTTTTATAGAGGGTTAGGTGGAGGAGCAAAAGGGTTTTGTGGAGGGTTAGGTAGAACAACATGAGAGTTGGTAGGATGGGTTTTTCAATATAAACAAATTACAACTAAAAATTACTAAGAATTAGGGTTAAATAATGAAAATAATTAAAAATTACTAAAATTTAGGGTTAACAAGTGTATATTTTTGCACTTACCTCTTCTATGTGGTGGCATCATTGATTAGCAACTTCTTATGATGAATTATAGCAAGATTTTGTCTCTCTCACCCAAAACATGATCATTAAATGTGAGGTTGGCAAAGGAAACTTGAACGTAAAATGAAGAATTTTGCATTTAGGTCTTGGCTTTTATTTTTTTTGTTACACGGGTAATACAATCTTATTATTAATGCAATTGCATTATTGAAAATAATAATAATGTAATTGTGTTAATAATACAATCCCATTATTAACAAAAAAAATGTGATGACATTATGTCTTGGTAATTACCAATCCATAATTCAAATAGCGTGATCATGTTAATTAAATAATATGATCACATTATTTAATAACATGATCGCATTACCTAAAATGTCCATAGAATTATCCCTCAACTTCGTGTACTTACCCATATATTTTTATGAAAAAAATATTGGGTATGATTTATTTGTGCAACTTATTAGGTTTAAAAATCATGGATTTGATTAATCCCCCAATATTCTATATAAAACATTCAGTGCTCTAGTTGATCTACAACAATTTCCTAGGTGAAATTATCTCCATGCATAACAATTTCCTATGTAAAAAATAATTTATGTTATATAATTTTAGGCGCAAACATTAGGCTATTATTACAAAATAGGATTATTACAATAATTCATCTACAACAAAACCAAAAATAATAAAAATTTCCATTTTTCTATAGTTCACTCTTAAAAATATAATGATAATATACCTTACCTTGGGAATCTAAATGAGCTGGTGAGGTATTGGTTGACACACACACGAGGGTGGGATAAATATCATGGGACTAATTTTTAAGATCTTAATTGTGTGAATAATTAAAAATCTCTATTCTCAATAATGAGGGAGACATGCATGGGTTGTTGAAGAAAGTTTTAGAATTTGACAAAGTAGCAAAGGATTTGAGAATGAAAAGAAGGAGCAATATTATTTCTATAAATAAGTTTCCAACAACCTCTATGAGATTTTTTATGTGGATAATGAGATCCACAATTATCTCAATAGGAAAATGAGCTATGGTGACCAAAGATGGCATATATTTAGAATGGCTAGTGACAAAGAAGGGGAAGGTATTTAATTATTTGAAATTCATCATTGAAGAAGTGATGATGGTATGAGAAGAGGTGCACCAAAGGGGAGTTGAGATTAATTAAGGAATTATTTTGATATTTTTAATGATTGAATAAATTATAATACTAGAAGGGTTGTTTAAGTTTGAGAATAAAATTAGAGATGGGTCAAGCATAGTGAAATATGCAGTGTAGACATTCAATCATGGAATGTTAATTAATTATAAAAATAAAATGAAACTATGCAGATAACATTTGAAGAGGAGTCAAACATAAAGCAAGGATACCAAAAGTGTATCAAGACTTCATTGGATTTTGTGTGATGGCACACTATTCAATGTCAATGCTTAAAACCATGAATGGGAAGTGGTCAAGTTAGGATAAGTTATCGAATATAGTTAACAAAAAGTATTTATTTTATACATTAAATAAGGTGAAGGAAATTTCAAGACCAATATTGAAATTTATGTTAATTTATACAGTAAGGAATTTACTAAGGAGTAAGTATAACCCTGTAGGGAAATTATAGGTATAAGAAGATGATGATTTGGAAAGTGAAAGCCTAGATATCAAACCACCTTTGTTTATAAAAGTGGGGAAATATCAATACATTACAACATGTGTGCTATTAAATTTAATAATAATGGTATATCACTCAGTAAACCAACACAAAATAGATAATTGGAGAGGATTGTGACACGTGATCAATCTAATGCATATAAAAGAGACATAGAATTAATAAGAAAGCCACAACAATGACAAGTTTCACAAGGGAAAGGGAAAAGTGATCGATATTGAGGAGATTTCATCCTCATATGAAAACCTGAAAGGGAATAAATAGAAAGTGTAAACAAAAAGGAAAAAAAATTATCTAAAGGGTTAGGTATTACCCTACATCCTATCCAAATAAAAGTTGGTGGAGGAGGAATCCAGATTTGAATCAAAACTATAACAAGAGTTGTTAGTCCATCTCCTTTGGAGGGAGCCACTAATGATGTGATAGATAGTTAAATAAGTGTAGGAGAACTTGGACAATCCACACTAATTTCTACTAATTTGTAAGAACTCAAGCTCCTTGTTCAATTAGTCCAATTCACTAAGGGATTCCATTCCCAGTCTTGAAGTAGGAGTTCACGACCCACAAGGACAAAAGGAGGTTTTTAAATAAACTAATGATACAAACACATTAAAATACATTAATAAAAAATACATGTTATGCAAGGAAGTGGTTGTACAACCAACATGAAAGGGTGATATGAAAATAGAGATGCAAAACATAGGAAACATTTTGTAGGATGAGTAGTAATAGTTATATGCGGTGGTATAAATAGGAGGATTACATTCCATGAGGGGAGGGAGTATCATGATTAAATTTGCATACTCAATAATATCCATGGGGATGATATGGCATGAATATGCAACCAATGTGACACTAAATAATTTAGAGTCTATCTTGTATAGTCACATTCTAGAACTAGAATTTGAAGTCCCTATGATGTCATTTTTGAATGAAAAAGGGATATGGGAAGAACTTGATGAGGAAGAGTAAGGTTTATTTAAGTTGATTAGTCCTAGTAGAATGCTTAAAAAAGGTTTTTAGGTTGAAAATGGACATAACAAAGTGAGACTTATTGGGAGATAGAAGTTTGGAGGACTTGCACGATGAAATGAAGGAAGATAAAAAATCATTGAAGAAATATGAGGATGGATTTTAGAGATTGGTGGAACTATTTGAATTGAAGCACCCATAAGTTTATGGGGATGCTGATGTTACGTGGAAATCATCCCTAAAGAAGTTAGGTATGGAAATTTAATACTTTTTGTTGCAACTCTAAAATCAGGTCAAACCATTAAAGATGAGTAAGTTTGGGCATAAAAGGTTGAGGATTTGAAATCAATGTTTGAGGAACATGCAGAGTGAATGAAAAAAATTGTAAGTGTAATTCACTTAAAGGTAAAATGATGGCATGCATGTAAAAGGAATATGATAAAATGGAACAAACAAATGAAACTTATAGTTTGAGAACAAAAATAAGTAAGAATCACACAAACATTATTTTAAAATATTTAAGAAAATGTAATGATTGAAGAAGCTACATTGTGCATAGAATATGAGTAGTAGACAAATCAATAAAGGTGATAATATCGACATATGATAGTCATCTACATATGAAGAAACATTGAAGATATTATTTGATGGAGTGCATGAATTGGTATCATAAATTTAATTAACAAGAGTTTTTTGGGATCAAGTGGAAAATTAATTAAAATTTCATGTGGCCAAAATTATGCCTACACATGCAAGGGATCCAACCATGACATAAAAAAGTACTAGCTTGACTGAGGAAAATGTTTATCCAAGACTTAATGCATGTGTAGGACATGTCAAATAATATTTGATACTTGTAAAAGTGCATCCTAAAGTATCATTCATGCTAAAAGGAGAGGTTTATGCATGAGATATGGTATGCAATATATAGGTTATAAAATTACACATCCAATGAAGAAATATACTTGGAGAAGGAATCAAAATGAATGAAAATTTGACACATGGCACCTATATAGATAAGGAACATGTGGAATATGTGGGATCGATCTATGTTAAAAAATAATATATCTGAAGGTTAAAGTAATATTTATATGTGTAGATAGATGGATGGATCTAGAAAGTAATGTTCTAATATGTGTGAACAATTGGCATGAAAATTGGTTAAATTACTTAGTGACAACTTATATAGGTTCAAAGGGTCTAGGAAAATTATAAATAATTACCTTGGCCTCTATTTTGAGACATATAAGATCACATTAGGCTAGACTAGATGTTTTAGAACTTCTGATTTATATTGCATATGAAAATAATTGAATCAGAATTTGAAGGGTTGGAAGGCATAACCTTTGATGTTCAAGTGTAAATATCAACTTTTCATGGAAATAATTTTATATTATGTGATGTATTATTTATAATTAATGTAAGTGCGAATATAAGGATGGATTTTCTAAATGTGATGATTCTTATGATCTCATTTTGTGTTTACATGAATGATGTTTACTTTGAATTATTTATTACCTAACTTGATTTCACAACTATTTCTTTTTTATTTTTTCTTATAATGGTATTTTCCATATTCTCTTATTGTGCATCAGATGAGAATTTAGGTCTTCAACCTTGAGTGATTTGTTAGTGTTATAAATATTTTTCGTGCATGACCTATCATGTTTATCACTAAGGGAAGCCAAGAAAAAATGTAATATTTTAGTTTAATTATCTAGAAATGTATTGAAATGAATATGGATATTGTGGTTCTTGATGGTGGGATGCATCTCTCTAAAGCATGTGGAGGCTTAGTTTGAGGCAAAGTATTTATAATTTACAAATGATGGTTTTAGAAGTAATGGTTTGAAGCCAAGTGGATACAATAAAATAACCAAAGCAATTTGTATGATATTCTCTTCTATTGATTATTAGAGCACATCCATACATGTTGAGCATCATATGTGGTTGGGATAAGTTGAAACATTAGAATAAAGTATGCTTGGAGCAAATATCTGGTAAATAAATTGAATGAATTAGATTTTAAAAAATATAAAATGCTATGGACGTATGGTGAAGAGTGAATTCAATATGTACTTTATAGAATTATTAGTTTTGATGTACTTATGTTTGGAGGAGGAATAATTTTAATTTATATGGTAGACTAGAGGCTTATTTATCATGAAAATATCATTATGGAACAAAATTTGCATAGTTGATTAATAAATTTTAAACTTGAGGATGAGTGGATAGATCTTCCCATGCTTCGAGATAGATAGAGTATGAAAAGGAGTATAATGGAAGCTACAAAAATTTTAGTGATAAGATAAATTCCAATAAGATGGTCTCTCATAATGAAAGGGAAGGAATGATGTGAAAATAAATGAAAGTAAGTAAAATTATTTCTCTAAAGGATCCATAGAGTAAGGAAGTACATAATCGAGGATATTTATTTAGGACCCATAAGAAGCAGGTGGGGCATGTTATTAGATCGAATAAACATGAAATATACTCTTCTAAGTTTGGTGACATGTGCATGGAGGATTAACTATTTTAATAAGATGATTAGATATTAAAATATGGTGTGCATGAGGTTTCAAGATGCATAAATGGTGAAGTAAAATATAAATTTGAATCATTATATGTTAAAACCCTCACACATTTATATTTAGAGGAAGAGCTTGATCAAGTAATATTAGATATTCTCTAGTTTTACACTTATAATTAAAAATACAATTTATTGTGTTTTATCTGCAATAGGGTAAAACACTCTACGTATCATGTCCATCTTAACATAATAAATGATAATAATATCTGCTAATGACCTCAAAACATTGCTTGACTAAGTGGAGATATGTTTTCTATCCTAATGGCAAAGATAGGAGACCGGAAGGTAGTCTCTCTTTCTTCTCTATAGAGAAAAAAATAGGGAGACATCACAATCAACTCACTAACCATAACTCCAATATATAGAACACCAAAGAGTTGTGTATATAATATGTAATATAGATGATTCCAAGAAAGAGTAGAGAGTGAATTTATAGCATTCAAAAAATATAGATTCAAAAGATAAGGAAATAAAGGTGACATGACATAATTATGATTATATAATTTCTAATGTAGCCAAATATGTTGTGTTGAAGTTACCAGTCCCTTAGTGGTCATATCACATGAGGATGGTAATGGTAGGATCATAGTTCCCGTAGATTGTAATCCCTTAATAAATGAATATTGAAACTTTTTAAAATGATTTATGTCAAAAAAATTCTCATGAATTTCATGTCATTCAATACAATAATTTAGTGAGGTTCATTTGGTTTTTATGATGGTTGTTTAGTTTTTACAAATCATGTTTAATTTTCATGAAGATATGGAAACAAATGTGACATGAAATAATTTTTACTTTATCATTCCTAGTGCAATCAAATCACACAAGGATATTAATGGGGGACTTTATTGTGTTGATCTCATCCCTCAAGATTTACTATGAACTCGCATAATGTGAGGAAACTTGTTCCATAAAATTTGACCTTAATAAAAGTTTCTATTTAATCCCTTAATAATTGACTAATTTTTTATATTTAGTTAAGCAAATATCTTCTAAATATTTATCATTTAATCAAATTCCATTTTATTTACTGCAGCCTCCATTTATTTTAAATGATAAGTTCACCATTTTTTCAATAAATTATAAATATTATTGGCAGATTCACCTTTTCATATATATAAAATTCTACAAATTTTAATTTTTTTCCCATGAACATGAAACCCATTTCATTAGGATTTTCCAGACTAAAATTTTGAGTTTAGACAGATTCACCATGCCTTCTATAATTTTTTTTGGGTAGGTTTATTAAAAGAATCCCTAATGGGAAAGCATTTATATGGATTTTGTGGTGGATTACCTATGTCCAAACATAGACATGGATATCTATATGATTTTGTACATAGATTTATCAAAATGTGTATTTTAATTGCATTTAAGAAAATAATAAAATGGAATGAAGTAGTTGAACTCTTATGTTCTAATGTTTGTGTATATTTTTTATTACCTAAGTCTATTATATTAGATAGGGACTAAAGGTTCTCTAAAAAACACTATGTGAAATATGGATATCAAGCTATAATTAAGTACCACTCTCCATCCGCAAACTAATGGATAAAATGGAGGTGGTCTATAAGACTATGGTTCAACTAATAATAGGTGAAAACAATAAGTCTCTCTATGGATTTGGGATGAGTCTTCCGCATAGATCAATAAAAAATTTGTAACATGGAAGTACACACATCCACTAATAAGTCACCATTTTAAGAATGTTTGGGTTATTTTCTAATTAATCCACTTGATGTTGCATTAGAATAGTAGGTAGAGATAGAGAAGCAATATTTAGAGGTAACAAGAGTTGAAATTTTCATTGATAGGATTATGTAGATCCATCTCAAAGTGAAATCTCAGTTAGAGAAGTCTCAAAAAAGTACAAGGCCAAGAATGGACAACAATGTAAAGGGAACACACTCAAGGTTGGTGGCAAGTTATGGCTGTATTTGAGGAAAGAGACACTCTAAGGATAATTTAGGAAGTTTAAGACACTATGGTATGGATTCTTTTCCATCTTAGAGAAGATTAGTGAGAATGCTTTCAAGATTGATTTACCCTAATTCATTCTAATGTGCTCAGTTTTTAATTATGATAAATTGCATTTGTATGAATCATCCATGCAAGATTAGGAAGAATAAAAATAATTTTTACCTTATATAGAAGTCTTGGTTGTGGATTCACAAGGATAATATGATGATACAATATTGCAATGGACATTTTGAGAGAGACATAATTGATCACAAGAGTATTGGAAAATTTGACACAGTGGGAAGACATCAATGAAATCCAAGTTGTACTCCAAGGAAGGTGGAAGAGTTGTTTCCACATCTCTCCCATTAGGAAAGATTTTTTAGGGCCAAAATCCCCTCAGTAAGGGAGGTATGATCCATAGGTATCCAAAAAAATCCATTCATTAGGTAGCAAAAAACAAACATAGTTTCATTCATCTTAGAGACTCAATATAGAAGTTATAGCAGTGGTGGCAAAATTATTATTGTTAGCCGAGTTTTTTACCCTTGTTTTGTAATTTACTTTAGCTAAGTTCAACATCTCTTGTCTATTGTAAATTAATTGTGAAGGACTAATGAAGAAACCAGTTGTTTCCTCTTCTTTAGAAGCTTTGTTTCAACCTTATTCAAGTGTTTTTTCACCCCTTTTGCCTAAGTGCTATCTCTCTTAGAAAGGTTCCTTATTTTTGGGTTTTTTTTTGTCTAAGCCTAAGAATTCTTTCAAAAAAAAATTCTTATACAAAAATTCCAAAATAATTCTCTCTTTGCCTTTTCCTGAAGGAATACTTTATTTCAGCCTTTTTATTTTGGACTTTTTATCTCAGACAAAAAAGTCAGAAAGTTTTCTCTTCCTTTATCTTTTCCCTTCAAAGTTAGCCCTTAGAATTTTTTTTGAAGGGTCTCTCTCTCTTTAGATTGCCATTCAAAACTTTTTTGAAGGGTCTTTTCTCTCTCCAAAGTGCCCTTTATAACTTTTCCAAAGGATCACTTTCCTTCCAAAGTGCCCTTCAAAAGTTTCGAAGGGTCACTTTTCTTCCAATGTTCCCTTCGGAACTTTTTTGAAGGGCAACTTTCTTCTAAAGTGCCCTTCATTCAAAGGGCCACTTTCTTCTAAAGTGCCCTTTGTAACTTTTCTGAAGGGCCACTTTCTTCTAAAGTGCCTTTCAAAACATTTCTAAAGGGCCACTTTCTTCTAAAGTGCCCTTTGGAAAGTTCTGAAGGGTCACTTTGTATTCCAAGTGCCCTTCGAAAAGATTTGAAGGGTCACTTTATATTCCAAGCACCCTTCCAAAAGTTTTGAACAGTCACTTTCCTTAGAAAGTGCCCTTCAGAAAGTTCTAAAGGGTCATTTTAAAGCCCAAAGGAATGAGCAAGAAGAACAGGGTGACAAAAAGTCCAAAGGAATTTCTTCAGACAAATTTTCCAAAAGAATTCCTTCAAGAGAAAATATTGAAGTAAAGATCTTACAAAGGGATGAAATAAATATTATTGAAAAAATTATGCTGATGAAGTGACGGGCTAAGGGACATCAAAATCAACATCATGAACTAGCCATTGAGATTCATATCCCATGATGCGCCAAAGGAAATCAAATACAATGGTGAGTAACTAGCCATTAGAAGTGATCAGGTTTAAAAAGCCCAAAGACTTAAGTCTTGAAAAGGTCAAAGTAGTCACCTTTTAAAAGTTCAAAGTAATCACTTTCCAAGAACTTGAAGTAGAATGAAAGGGGCCCAAGGATATGGAAGTTGTCAAGATTGAAGATCCCAAAAAGAACTTGAAATTACAAATCAATATTCCCCAAAGACTTTACTTATAAAATTTATAAGTCAAGTAGCCAAGAAAGCCCGAATTACATTACAAAGTGCAAATCGGGTTTTCAAGACTACTTAAATTATAAAGCTTGATCTAATGGCTGATTCATGATAGGCAGATCAATGGTGCAAATCAATGACCTAGGTCATTCTGGATGGCCAATGGAAAGATCAATTAATAAGCACATAAATTCCTAGCAATGCCTCTCCAAGGCAAAATAGAATGAAAGTGACTCTTTTCTAGGCAATTGCACATATCGATGAGCCAGTGGGAAGTTGTTAAACATCAAGATAGATTTCTAATAGGTGGCTCCATTGATATAAACCATTTTAACACCATCTCCAAATATATTGATTTTGTTGAGCAATTGGAGAATCATCTTCAAGAGGGCAAGTCAAGGGTGTTCAAGAGGGTGACATGGATCAATTAGAGTGCCCTAATGAACATCATTGGCAAAGCCAGTTGTATTTGAAGATGAAAAATTCTAACATAATAAATTCCTCTCCTTAGTTCTAAAAGCTTTCCTCTCTCTCTTCCTTTTTTCTATATATACAACCCCTTGGTTAGTGAAAGAAAGGAGACCACAGTGTATGGAAAAGCCCTGCTAGAATGATTCAAGTTCTGCCTTTGAGCATTTAGCATAAATCTGTTTCCTTCAAGATTTTTTTGGGTTTTTGGTCTGAGTGTGCAAGAGATGTATAATGGTATCATGTGATGATTTTACATCCTTCTTCCCACTTTATCCTTCATACCTGAATAATTTTTCTTAGTCTAATTGGTCACACAGTGTGTATCCAAGTACATCTAATTTCTACATGTGTATTACTATCTTGAATGTGCAAAGTTTGCCTTTCAACTCATTTACCTTGTGTCATTTTTTACACATCTCACCCCCATGTTGAAATATTGTTGTTAGAATATTTAGAGTTTGGGAATAGTTTGTGCTTTTGCTATATTATGCACTAAAATTTGACATTCATGTGGAAAATATTTTTGGTGTATCGCCACTCTTAGAATATGATTTATTTTTCTATAAACTTTTAACTCTTTTCCATTTAAACAAGATGGTTTAGCAGAGATTATCTTGTAGAGACATATACAAGGAGCTATCCCTTTCAATCTAGAGGCCCATTTACTCCATAAACATACCCACAAGCCTGAAAATGTTCCAATGTTTCCCAAATCTGGGAGAGGATTGAACACTCTCTTATAGGGTGCAAGATTTGGAGACAATAGTTCTAGCATGCCTTGTGGGACTAATTTTTTGACATGTCAAGGTGAATGTTGGTCTTGACAAGCCTAAGGTTGTAGAAGTATCCTTAACCCAAAATTTGGCAACTCCAAAAGGGTGAGAATCCCTGGTTATAGATCAAGTTCCCCACATTATACTTCATGTTCCTCACTAGGTCATCTAGGACTTTTGAACAAGCCCCCCTAGCTAAATCTCTTCTTGAAGAACAATGTCATGAACCATTCCCAGTGCTTAGAAATCCTTAGCAAGGAGGTTTTGGAGAAGATGAAGAATAAGTTGAGGAAGTTGGAGAAATAGGAGATCAAGATGAAAGAAGAGAAATGGAGAGAAATCAACCTTTCCCAGCCTTTAACACACAACATCTGATTGACCTTCCTTCATATGACCCTATTCCTCCCAATGCTACCAAGAGTCTCCTTGGTTTTAATGGAGAGGGTCCTATTACCCCATCTAAGCATATTAGGGACATCTCAAATTTTTTTAATTTTCAAAATGTCACCCAAGCCAACATAGCCATTAGATTGCTTGGTATGTCTCTAAAAGGAAAAACACTTGACTTGTATATAACTTTGGAAGGTGGTTGCATTACAAGTTGGGATGGCTTTGGGAAATTGATGGTGACTAGATTTAAGAATAAGAGTGACCACACTTCATTGATCCATCAGCTGAACATGATAAAGAGAGTTCCCAATGAATCTATAGGGGATTTTAATGAAAGATTTCAAAGGACATGGCATAGGTTACCGCCCATCATGAGACCTCCTTCAAGCTTTGTGTTCCCCACCTATCTTAAAGGTATTAGAAGTAATGTAGCAGTGATGTTACAATCTATGGGAGTATTTACTATTCCTAGTGCATATGAGATAGCCATTGAAGCTAAGAATAGGTTTGATATAGGTTGTAAATATCCCTCCAAAAGTTTCCATGCCTTTTCTATCTCACAATTCAGTTGAAGCTCCAAGCATAGCACAAGTTTGTAATGCCAACGTGAATCCAAGAGCCTTCCCAAAGAAAGTAGATGGTGTTATGGATAAAGATGAAGAAATCCAATCATTACGAGCTTAGCTCAAGCAAACTCAATTCTAGACAAGTGTTCCACCTAACCATTAATACTATCCTCAACAAGGCTATAGAGATCCACCCTAATACAACTACCAAGGAATGGGACAAGGTCAACAAGGTTTCAATAGGCATACCAATGCCTATAATCCTAGTCCTACACCTTTCACTAAGGTTGTTGTTCTAGTACATGCTAATCTAATCCAAGGAGAGGATCATTTAGACCAATGGGGGAAGCCTCAAGGTCAGTTCATGCATGATGATGGAGGAGCTAGCCAAGATTTGAAAACACTGGAAGAAGCTACTCCTTACATGACATCAAAATAAGTGGGTCCTAGCCAAAGGGATATTTGTGGAAAAGGTAGTAGCCAAAGTATAAGAATGATGAATTTTCAATCTAAAGATGATTATGTGTTGAATCAAAGCATGCTAGTTACAACCAACACAAGATCCAAAAGAAGAGCTTTGGGAGATTCTCCAAGAGTACATGTGACTCCAAGTGATGCTTTTCCAAGGCCACAAGCTATGAATTCTATTACAACACCTACTACTAGTCATGTTCCCCAATAAAATCAGAATGTAAGTGGGGTTGTCAAGCCTACAATACAACAAGCTCAAACTCCCTCACTACCATCAAGAATTCAAGAGAGGGTGAAGTATTCCTCTCTAAACATTGTTGATTCATTGAAGAATGCTAAGACAAGCATATCTCTATTGGAAGTCTTGCATGTGCCTGGTCAAAAAGAACTCTTGTAAGAAGATCTTGCAAACATTCATATAGCCCCTTAAGATTCTAAACACAATGGTGTGGCTCTTACCAATTCTCCAAATAATATCTTGGAGAATTATACCAAATCTAAAAATCCTCCACCTTTCTACCTCACACTCATTATGGGAGACAAGTTGGTCCACCATTGTATTCTGGATAGTGAAGTAAGTACCACTGTCATACCTAAAGTGGTGGCTGACAAATTGGGGTTGAAGTATGAACCACATAGCAAAGGTGTGTTAAAACTTGATGGGACTCCAACCAAGATAGTAGGATGGGTCAAAGGTCTAAAATTATTTCTACATCTCTACCCAAGTTTCCCCATCATACAAGACATTGTGGTGGTAGACCTTCCACCGCATTTTGCTATTTTCTTATCAAGGGACTTCATGGCAAAGATAGGAGGATACCTTTCTACTGATTGATCTTTTGTATCTTTCAAAACAAGATATGTAACCAAGGTAAATATAAGGACTCAACCCTTAGCAAGGTTTCATATTGATCCATACATGGAGACATATTCAAATCAAAATTGTCTAATCAACAAAGAAGAAGAAACTATCATAAATGGTGAAACATCCTCCCCGCTAGAAGGTATTTCTGATCTTTTCTTTGATAAATAAAGCACTGAGACACATGAAATTGATTCATACATATTCATAGAAGAGACTGATTTGGGAGTTTACTATATGCATGAAAAGGATGCTCTAACCCCTTCACTCATTAATGAAGATCATGAGCTTGAAGGGATGTGGGAAATGTTTTTTGATGGCTCGAGGAGCAAAGTAGGTGAAAGAGTTGGCATCATGATTATTTTTCCATCAAATAATCAATACCACTCATCCTATATATTCCACTTCATCTGCACCTATAATGTGGTAGAATATGAAGGCCTAGTTTATGGCCTCCAATGGGAAAAAAAGAGAGGGATCAAGAATTTGAAGGTTTATGGAGATAGCGAGTTGGCCATACATCAAGTAAGAAATCAAGCTAAAACTAATAATACTTTACTTAAATCCTAAAATCATAGGGTATGGGACCTACTTGAAGAATTTGATGCCTTTAAGATATAGCCCATACCAAGGGATTCAAATAAACATGTTGATAGGTTGGCTGCCATAGGGGCACAATTCGATGCAGTTGATGAAGTGAGAAAAGAGAAAGATCAGTCTCACATCAATGTCATTGTGAGGCCTTCCTTCCTAGAAAATTAAGTGTCATGGTAGGTGTTTGAAAGTGATGAACACATTGCACACTTCTTACAAAATGAGGTGGGTTTCTACTCAAGGAACCAAAAGAGATTGCATGATCATTATGAAGAACGAATTATACAGATGAAAACATACAAGATACCCAAGGGGTTGATTACCTTGGAGAGTGTCTTCAATGAAGATTATGAAAATAAGAAGGAAAGAGTGAGCATGTCCACAAAAGAAGAGAATTATGAGAGAGTCATGATTTACAAGGACAAGCCCCTGAAGATCAGTAAGCTTTGTTCTTTGTCTGAAAGGTAGACCTTTGTTGAACTATGCAAAGAGTTCCAAAATATCTTTGCTTGGGAATAAAAATATTTTAAAGGGTTTGATCCAAGTCTAGCTCATCACACCATTGATCTAGAACCTGGAGCTAAACCGGTCAGGCAAAAACAACAGCCTATCAGTCTCAAGATAGAAGAACTGATGAAGAAGGAGCTAACCAAGCTGATTGAGTCTAGGATTATCTTTCCTATCAAGCACTTGACTTGGGTGGATAATCTTGTACCTATCTAAAAAAATAATGGATAAATCAAGCTTTTTGTGGATTTTTGAGATCTTAATAGAGTGTCTCTTAAGAATCATTATCCACTACCTTCCATGGATCAAATTATGCAAGTTATTTCATGTTCTCAACACTTCACTTATTGACAGTTATTCAAGATATAATAAAATATTGGTCAATGAAGAAGATAAATTCAAGATAGCCTTCACTATGAAATGGGGGACCATTTCCTATAACAATATGCCATTTGGTTTATCAAATGCTAGATCCATGGTTTAAAGGGCAATGGACATGGTTTTTAAAGGTCTGATCAATAAGTTTCTACTGGTGTATCTTGATGATATAACCATTTTTTCAAAGGATGTTGCTAATCACACAAAACATCTAAGGTAGGTGTTTGAGAAATGTTGGGAGTATGGAATATACCTTAATCCAAAGATGATCCGATCAATATTTCAAGTGACAATTCAGGGGATGGTTCTACCCCAATTGGTGGTAAAACTTCTGGGAGCCATAACTTTTACACCATAGCTCCATTTGACTCCCCATTTGAACTGTTAGAAATCTAAGAATGAGGGGAACACTATGAGATGACATGATCTCTACTCAGTGGGTTTTGACCCTTGAAAACCAAATGGAAGTGATCCAAATTTCAATTTTAGTAGTGTAGTCTAAAAATAGTAATTCCTCAAATTTTGTATTTTTGTAAATTGTGGAAGTCAAACCACTTAATCTCCCTCGATATTGGTGACCTTCCACATCCTCCTCATACCTTCAAAATATGTATAAATAAAGATGTAACCTGAAATGGAAATCAGACATCTTTTCTCAGAGATAGGCATATGTTTGGGTCTACAAATTTGATCAATAAAACATCTCTTCTCAGAGATATCATTATTACAATTGTATTGTTCTATTTTCTTGAATTATCTTTCAACTAAATCTTTTGAGTTTTGGATCAAAATAAGTGCATCTTTGTTGTCCATGAAGGTAAGCTTTTGGGTCATATTGTTTCAAAACAAGGCTTATCTATTGACCTCGAGAGGATTGAGGCTATTGTAGGCTTGTCCTTACCTCAACACAAGAAAGGGATGCAAAGATTCTTAGGGAAAATAAACTTTGTAATGATTTTTATTACAGGCCTTTCAACTATGGTAAAGCCTATCACAACCATGCTCAAGAAGAACCAAGCTTTTGCTTGGACAAATGAAGGTAAGAGCAATTTTAAGGTAATCAAGCAAGAAATTGTAGAATCTCCTACTCTCTTAAACCCAAAATTTCCCAAGGATTTCATACTCTATACCTTTTCTAACCTTGACACAATCTCATCTATGCTTACACAAAAGAATGATGAAGAGGTTGAGTAGCCAATTGCATTCTTCAGCTAAGGATTGGAGGATTATGAGGTGAAGTATTCTTTTATTGATAAGTAGGTTCTAATAGTGATTAGAGGATTAAAACAATTTAGACACATGGTTTCCAACAATAAGATACATGTCATGGTTTCTCATCCTAGCACCAAGGAGTTTCTCCTAAGCAAGGACCTCAATGAAAAGAGAGTTGGATGGATTACAAAGGTGATGAAGTATGGTGTGGATATTAAAGATAAAAAAGAGGAAGCCTTGGTCAACCAAGTTCAACCCCAACCAGCTGATCAAATGTAAGCTCAAAGTTGGACACAAGACATCATTGGTTTTCTTCAAAATGGTGAGTGTCCCAATAGCTTGAACAAGTCTCAAAGGAGATATTTTAGACTTCAAACCATTCCTTACTATCTTATGGATGGTGTTATTTTTAGAAAGGATGTGAATAGTGTGTTGTTAATATGTTTTAACAATGATCAATTTGATATGCTACTAGATAAGTTCCACAATAGTGCAGATGGAGGTCATTTCTTTCTTAAGACAATAGCTGCAAAGATAATGAGGGCTAGTTACTATTGGCCTAGTCTTTTTAAGGACTATTGCCAGTGGGTTAGAAAGTGTCCTCAATGTGCCTTATTTATAGGCAAATAGAAACTTGCATCCCTTCTATTAAAATCTATCCAAGTGGACCAACCTTGGGTCTTGATTTCATTGGCATGATCAACCCTCCATCAAGTGCTAGACATAAATGGATATTGACTGCCACTGACTACTTTAAAAGGTGGGTAGAGGCTATTGTGTTGAAGGAGGTAAGCAAAAATTCTATAATGGAATTCTATGACAACATTGTGACAAGGTTTGGATTTCCCCATGTCATCATTTCTAATAATGCACTTTATTTCATAAGTATTAAAATTTATAATTGGGTATCAAGGAATGGAGTTCACTTGAGTACCTCATCCAATTATTACCCTCAAGGTAATGGATTGGCTGAGTCTACCAACAAGAACCTCATCAAAATAATCAAGAGGAGGTTGGAGACCAATCAAAGGGCATGGCACAATAAGCTAAAGACAAATTTATGGGCAGACAAAATTACTCATAAGAAATCAATTAGTAACTCTCCCTTTGTACTTTTTTATGGGAGAGAAGCCAGGTTGACCATATCCCAAGAAATCCATATCCGGGAACTTGCATAACAACTAGAATTACTTGAAAACACTCCAATGGAAGTCAGGTTGATAGAACTAATGCAACTATAAGGGGCAAGGGATGATGCTCACAAGTCCATGGAACACCATCAAGTACTCATGAAGAAATCCTTTGAAAAAGGATAGGTTTAATGGTGTTGAAAGAGGGTGACTTGGTTTTGAATTGGGATGAAGACAAAGCAAAACTAGGCAAGCATACAAAGTTTGACACTTTGTGGAGTGGCCCTTACATCATCAACAAGTGAAAGCAAATCAACTCCTTTCAGCTATCCAAAATGAATGGAGAAGAGTTGCATATCCATGTGAATGGGATTCACTTAAAATATTGCTATTAACCCTTGCTCATATTTTTATAAATACTAGTTTAGATGTGTGTGTTTCCTTTCATTCATTTTTGTGTTCCCTAATTGCTTTGTATCACATGTGTGTTTTCCTTCATTTTATTTGGTGTGCATCTTTGCCTTGTGTGTGTAATCAACCCATCTAGTGTTTTTTCAAACCAAAGCTTGTTCATTTCTCTTTGTGCCTATATACGTGACTCCATGCCCAATGGAAGCATTTAAGTGACTAGTCTTTGGCATAGTAGGCATGCCTCCCCTAGGAATCACCAAAAATGTTAGCCACATTTGTTACCCTTTTTTGAAATTTCCTTTGGCTAAGTTCAACGTCTCTTATTTGTTTTAAATTCATTGTGAAGGACTCGTGAAGAAACCAATTGTTTTCTCTTCTTCAAAAGCTTTGTTTCAACCTTGTTCAAGTGTTTTTTCACCCCTTTTGCCTAAGTGTTATCTCTGTTGGAAAGGTTCCTTTATTTCAAGTTTTTTATCCAAGCCTAGGAATTCTTTTGGACTTTTTTTCTAGGACAAAAAGTCTGAAAGAATTCATTCTTTGCCTTTTCTAGAAAGAATCCTTTGTTTCAGCCTTTTTGTTTCAAACTTTTTGTCTCAAACAAAAAGTCTGAAAGCTTTCTCTTCCTTTGTCATTTCCCTTCAAATTTTGCCCTTTGAAACTTTTCCAAAGGGTCTCTCTCTCTTTAGATTACCCTTCGAAACTTTTTCGAAGGGTATTTTCTATTTCCAAAGTTCCCTTCAAATTTTTTCCGAAGGGTCACTATCCTTCCAAAGTGCCCTTCTAAAATTTTTGAAGGGGCACTTTTCTTCCAAATTGCCCTTCGGAACCTTTTTGAAGGGCCACTTTCTTCTAAAATGCCCTTCAAAACTTTTTTGAAGGGCCATTTTCTTCTAAAGTTCCCTTCAAAACTTTTTTGAAGGGCCATTTTCTTTTAAATTCCCCTTCAAAAAGTTTCAAAGGGTCACTTTCTATTCCAAGTGCCCTTCGAAATGTTTTGAAGGGTCACTTTCCTTAGAATGTACCCTTCAAAAAGTTCCAAAGGGTCACTTTCCTTAGAAAGTGCCCTTCAGAAAGTTCTAAAGGGTCACTTTCTATTCCAAGTGCCCTTCAAAAAGTTTTGAAGGGTCACTTTCCTTAGAAAGTGCCCTTCAAAAAGTTCTGAAGGGTCACTTTTAGGGTCAAAGGAACGAGCAAGAAGAAAAGGGAGATAGAAAGTGTAAAGGAATTCCTTCAAACAAATTATCCAAAAGAATTCCTTTGGGAGGAAAGATTGAAGGAAAGAGCTTGCAAAATCACTAAAAGAAATATTATTTAATAAATTTTACTGATGAAGTGACGGGCCGAGGGATGTCAAAATCAACATCATGAACTAACTGCTGAGATTCATATCTCATGACAGGCTAAGGGATGTCAAATGCAATGGTAAGTAACTAACCATTAGAAGTGATCAGGTTTGAAAATCCCAAATATTGAAGGCTTGAAAAGCTTGAAGTAGTCACCTTCCAAAGGCCCGAAGTAATCACTTTCCAAGAACCTAAAGTAGGATGAAAGGGGCCCAAGGATATGGAAGTTGTCAAGCTTGAATAACCCTAATATATCTTGGTAGTGCAAATTGGGATTCCCCAAAGACTTTAAATATAAACTTTATAAGTCAAGTAGCCAAGAAAGCCTAAATTACACTACAAAATGAAAATCAAGTTTTCAAGACTACTTAACTTATAAAGTTTGATCGAATGGCTGATCCATGACAGGCAGATCGATGGTGCAAATCAATGATCTGGTCATTATGGATGGCCAATGGAAAGATCAATCAATAAGCACATGGATTCCTAGCAATGCATCTCCAAGGCAAAATAAAATGAAAGTGACTCTTTTCTAGGCCATTACACATATCGATGAGCTAGTGGGAATCTGTTAGGCATAAAGATAAATTTCTAATAGGTGGCTCCATTTAAAACAACCATTTTAACACCATCTCCAAATATCTTGATTTTGTTGAGCAGTCATTAGAAACACATCTTCAAGAGGGAAAGCCAAGGGTGTTTAAGAGGGTGACATGGATCAATCAGAGTGTCCTAATGAGCATCATTGGCAAAGTCAGTTGCAACTGAAAGGAAACTTCCAACATAATTGATTCCTCTCCTTGGTGCCAAAATCTTTCCTCTCTCTCTTCCTTCTTGATATATATATATATATATATATATATATATATATATATATATATATATATATATATCCCCTTGGCTAGTGAAAAGAAAAGAGACCACACAGTGTATGGCAAAGCCCTGTCGGAATGATTCAACTTCTGCCTTTGAGCATTTAGCATAAATTTGTTTCCTTCAAGATTTTTTTGAGCTGAGTGTGCAAGAGATGTATAGTGTTATCATGTGATGATTTTCCATCCTTCTGCCCACTTTATCCTTCATACTTGAACAAGGGTTCTTAGTCTAACTAGTCACACAGTGTGTATCTAAGTGTATCAAATTTTTGCATGTGTATTATTATCTTGAATGTGCAAAGTTTGCATTTCAACTCATTTACCTTTTGTCATTTTTTACACATCTCACCCTTGTGTTGAAATATTGTTGTTAGAATCTTTAGAGTTTGGGAATGGTTTGTGATTTTACTGTATTGTGCACTAAAATATGACATTCAAGTGGAAAATATTTTTGGTGTATCACCACTCTTAGAATAGGATTTCCTTTTCTACAAATTTCTAACTCTTTTACCTTTAAACAGGCTAGTTTAACAGAGATTGTCTTGCAAAGACATATATAGGGAGCTAGCCCTTTCAATCTAGAGTTCCATTTCTTCCATAGGCATACCCACATGCCCGAAAATGTTCCAATGTTACCCAAATATGGGAGAGGACTAAACACTCTCTTCTAGGGTGCAAGATTTAAAGACAACAATTACTTCATGTAGTCAATATTTGTGTAATCTCCAAGGTAACTATGTCACCATTAGTTCATGTATGTGGAACTTTTGAAACCATCAGTATAATTTAACTAGCATTTCCATATGTGGAAACCAAACAAATGATTTTAAAAAAAACAAATGGTGTCTTCAAATTCTCAGACGATTGAGGATCATTTGGTGTACGAAAGGATGTCTTCATAAAGTATAAGGACATCATCAACATAAGTTGGAATCACTAAACAAAGCAAGTGTCTAGATGTTTGTAGGAAGGATTTGATTAAATAAATAGTGAGGAAAGCTTTGTGAGTATGATGGTTGTATGTTTCACTTGTTCTATATCTCATTGTAATCCATCATTGGCAAATACGAGATGGAAAGTAGAGCCATTGCCTCCTCCAATTAGTTATTCCTTACACCTTATGGGGTTTTCTATGTCAAAAAATTTTGTGTCATTTTTCTCCATTGTTCTAAGTTTGTCTATATGTATTTGCATGTATATTAAGTTTTTAATCATTTATATCTTTTAGCATAACAAATATACACTATTTATAGATCATCATATGAAAAAATTTAGCATTTTTAGAGAAAATTCAAGGTAGAATAACAAATTGTCATTTTTTGAATTCTAGTAAGTTAATGACTTGTTGTTTTATGTGTTGACCCACCCTAGGGATTCAAGACACAAGTGTCATTAGGTGTTCAAAGAATTCAATGTTATCTTATAACCTTTAATGTTTAAGCTATTTAATTATAATGGGTGTGAAAAATTTTATTGTTTAAATGGAAGGACATATTCCCAATAATAATTCAAGCTTATTTTTAATGGTGTAAAATGAAAATTCTCATGTATTATAGATAATGAAAAAACATTCTGACTTATTTTGTGCAAAGATGTGGTAAATATCCACTTTCAATAGTAGTAAAAAAACATTCTTATTTATTTCATACAATAATCCACTTTCAAAAGTATTATTTTTATGAACATACTTTGATTATGGGTAAAAACATTATGATGGTTATCCAACCAACATTTCCATTCAAAATTATTGTCAATAATATTTGAAGAATGAGTCATCAAAGAGTAAATATATTACTATAATCATGTTCATAAATATTTTTGCAATCCTTAGAAATTTTGTTTAAGTCCATCCAAATTTTTTCCCTTTCATTCCATATGGACTTTAAAATATTTTCACTGTATTTTAAAATTACAAATCATAAATATGTTCATGTGGCCAAATATTTAACCTTATAAGAGTTAAAACTCATCCTAAAAATTGAAATCTATAAATATTGGAAGAGCAACATTTTTTTTAACATATTTTTTAATGAAGTGTATATGTACTTTACTCTTGTCTTGTCACTTGAAGTACAACTATTTTTACAACTTTTCATTATGAAAGGGTTGGATAAATGTATACCCTTCAACTTGAAAATAATACCAGCCCTTCAAATTTGATCACTAATGGGAAGTGAAGGATAATAATAGACACTAATATGTATGTAAATAGATAACATATGTTGCATAATGCATACACATTTATCAAGGTAGTCACTATTAAAAAATTGATTAAATTTTGCTTTCAATAATTTTTTGAGAAATCTTGATACTCTGTTATAAATTTCCCTATTTGGCACATGCTAGGAAGATATTGGAGATTTTATTTTAGTTTAGATTCACACCAAGGAATAATATTCACTTAAAAACTCCAGGGATTCCTTTTAAAAAGTCCATTTAATGTACATATACAATGATGATTGCATTCCATGAGAAATCATTGGATAATAATTTGCCAAATCAACTAGTTTAGATGAACCTCTATACTTTATGTCAAAGTTTTTATTTTTGTATTTTTTGAGATAATGTTGGTAAAGGTGGTTGAATTTGGATTTATATGTATCGGCTGCACTTGCTTACAAATCTAAAATCCTATTTTATTCATGTTCAACAATGATTGTAGTCCACAAATTATATTCCATTAGGCATTTTATCATATAATTATTGGATTTTATATATGCTTGAACATATTTTGTGTATATGCCTATCTAATCAATAAAGAATATAGCAAATGTTTCACTCTTTATTTTTAATTTTATTCATTTTTTACTAACTGTTAACTTCTAGTTTGCTTGATTATGTATTAAAATAAGTAAAAATGTATGGGGGATATGGATATAATGAATGATTGAAGGAGGTTTGAAGATAGATAGAGGACATGAAATATTTTTCATTTCATAATATTCAATTAGTGTGAGAAAAAAACACAAAATAAGAGATTACAAAAAATCAACCAACTCTAAAAATTGGGCCTACGAATTTTATATTTGGCAAAAATTCACCCCCAAAAAAATTCTTGTCTCTATAAAGCAAAAGAATAATGAATAAACATGACAAGATTCAAGAATAACAACTCTTTTAACAATTTACTTCATATTATATGTGTGTATTTAATCAATAGTCATGTCTACCTTACATATCATCAATCTAGAAAAAAACTACAGTTTGACCTTACATCTCCCTAATTTGGTAAAACATTACACTTATGATCCTTACATAACCTCAAAATATAATAATTTTTTTTTATTCAATCTATGAGAACATAATAAGATACAAATAAAAATTAATTAACAATCAACATTAGTGAGTGAAGAGTTATGATGTAGATGTAGACCAATTTCCATGGCTCCCTAAATTTGTATTTTTTATACGAGTTGTCTCCACAAGCAAAGGTGAGGTATTTATTGGAAATTTAAAAATTCATAGGAGTACCAAGAAATGCACCTTTTATTTTTTCTAATCTCTTAACTATATTCATCATATTTGGGTGTTGTTGAGGTAGCTCACTTGTGCAAACAAGCCCTTTTTGTATAAATTAAGGCATACTGATACCTTTGATATCTCTGATTCATTATCATCATTAAGTAGGATTTTATCTGTCACT
This sequence comes from Torreya grandis, assembly GCA_037957365.1. Taxonomy (NCBI): domain Eukaryota; kingdom Viridiplantae; phylum Streptophyta; class Pinopsida; order Cupressales; family Taxaceae; genus Torreya; species Torreya grandis. The sequence continues at coordinate 900,271 of JARHVA010006187.1, read as the reverse complement.
TCTGTAATTTTATTTGGAAAATACATACCTACCCAATTTTAAATACTGATTTGGTGACCTTCTATAAAAATATCATTTGTTGGTTTCCTCCTTATCAACAACTCCAAAAGTAAAATGCCATAGTTGTATACATCTCCTTTTGTTGGCATATTTACACCCATTCTATACTCTATAATACAATACATTTTTTAGTTCTTCTCAATAAATTTTAAGTATTCATATAAAATAGAAAAATAAACTATTGATAATGTTTTTTTGATATTGTAAAATCTATACCTAGTGCAATGTAACCAATGGAACCTTTGAGTGCATTTGTAAAAGTCAATGAATCCACTGAATTTTTAAATAGTAGTTTGGTGATACCAAAGTCTACTATATATGGATTCATATCATCCCCTAATAACATATTATTAGGTTTCAAGTCACAATAAATCACTTGCAAAAAAAAATGTTGATGTAGGTATGCAATACCTTATGCTATCTCCATTGTTATTTTTAATCGATCATTCAAATTTAATTTGCATTCTTCTTTTCCCTGAGGATATAACCATTTCTCCAGACTTCCATTTGACATGAATGGAAGAACCAGTGCTTTAAAATCAAGGTTGGTACAAGTTGAAATGATTTTGATCACATTGTGGTGCCTAAATCTTTTAAATACATTGTATTCTCTAATAAAACTTTGGCGAGAATTCTTATCTTGAAAATTAAGAACTTTAATAACAATATTTGTGCCATTGTTAAGAATCCCTCTATAGACATATCCAAAACTTCCAAATCCTAATAGATTGGTCTGGATAAACCCCCCAATTGCCTCTACAAGGTCTTCATATGAAATTATTGGAGATCTTACATTGAGAGCAACCATTTTCTGACTTGTATGTTTCTTATAAGAATATAGTAACAATAATAAAGATTGATGAATATTGAAATGCCAATCACAACTAGTACCATTACTTTTTTGGAGACTGAAAATTGTTTGTGTTTGGAATGAGAGCAGGGCTAAAAATTTATCCATGTGGGGCAAAGACCAGGATTTCCCATAATTAAACCAAGCTGGGAGGGAATGGTTCCAGTCAGATGGTTATAAGACAGAAAAATCCTTCCCAGCTAAGGTGAGATTTGGCCGTAGAAGCTATTATTCTTGAGAGCAAGTACTCTAAGGAAACATAGGTTTCTAATAAAAGGAAAGATGGGGCTGAGTAAAGCCATACATGTGAGATTCAAGGAAACCACACGGTGTGGATGACGATGAGAACAGGCAACATCGGTCCAATTGCAGGTCTTGTGATTGGGAGACCAATCGTGGAGAGAATGAATGGAGAGGGAATTCTTGAAAGAGAGAAGATCATGTTGATCGGAATTATAAGAAGGAGAGATATAAGATGTGAGCAAGCAGTGCACAAAGAAACAACAAGATTAACACACAGACCATCTTCATCTTTAACGTATTTGCAAAGTCTGGAAAAATAATAATAAACAAATCGTTACGTAGTCACATCAGACAGCGATAAAGACAAGTCTTGCACGTTATATGACATTAATCTATTGCACGTGGAACACACAAACAAAATTGATGTCATGTGATTGGAACATAATGTATAGAGGACAAGTTTACACACAAATCCAAGTGAGTTAAAGAGGACAAGTTTCCTAGGGAGGAGGGAATTGTGCCTGTCAGCTGGTTTAATCCCAATCCAATGGCCTTTAAATGTGAGAGAAGACCAAGCTGGGAGGGAATGGTCCCGGTCAGATGGTTATAAGACAATCTAGGTCATTATTTTAATTGCTTATCACACATTTCATGATTCACACATAATCTAATGTATAGGTTAAAACTACATAAGTCTGAGGTGTTCATATTATTAGCTATGTAGGCAACATTCATTGATAGAAGGGTCTTTAGGGAAACTCAAAACCATGTGTCCACCAACTTATTTCTTCCAGAGCCACTATGAAGATGGAAAACTAGGGTTTTATTATTTGACAAGGAACAATAGTCTAAGACTCAGATCTGAATGCACTAGAGTGAAAGTGACACATAATTTAGAATTATCCAAGTGGTTGCATATAGTTTTAGTAGATATTCCATAATAAAAAATTATGTCTAATTAGATAGTAATGTCAAAACAACTATCCCAAGTCGATGTAAGTGTCCATGGATATAGAGGTAAAATTTTTAGAATGAGGGGACTCATCCAGAATCTAGGTCTAGACTACTTTCTACCTATTCCAGATCTAAATCTGTATTAGCATCAGAACCAACTAAGTATCTTATTTTCATTATCATTTTAATATCTAACATAGTTGTACTTTATATATTTAGCATCTTAGCATAATAAATTTAATATATGTTCTATCTAAATTTTGTAAACAATTGACATACTTTAGAGATAGTCTTATCATCTTTATGCCCTAGGATATCTCTACCCTTTTAACCCTATATTCCCCACATCTAGATTTTAGTGTTAAATAGAGTGCAACATTGACTTGTAAAGTGTGAATGAGTAAATCCCATGCAAAAACTGTTGTGAGGAGGAACACATTTTATGCTTTGAGGGCCTCTGTTTCCTTTAAAAACTTAACAATATCTTCCTAAAGTGAATAAAACTCAGAGAATATCATTTCACTCTTAACTTGTGTGCTATTATTCATTTACAATAGTGTGTTTACATTAGGGCATGAAGCCATTCTAAGAAAAAAAATTATAAGGCACTAGGAAATGGACCTTGAGGGGTATTCATAAAATAAGATGATTCATTGAGAAATGGATCTTGATGGAGAGTTGGTAAAAACCATAAGTGTGCCAAAATATGAATGTCTAAACTTAATGTTAGTGTGTAAATAATAGGTACATGACATAATCCACAAGAGTATCATAAATAAGTGTTTAAACTTAAAAATGAGGGTTTGAAACTTTAATATAAGTGAAATGATAAAATGATGCCCCCTAAATGTTTATAATGATGCAATTTACACAAAATTTCACCCTATTAAAAATTGAGTTGAAAATGGGAAAAAAATTGTAAGTCAAATATGACTCAAATGTAATGATAAATTTAGATTCTATGTGAAAAAACACATAACTTAAAAAAAAAAAACCTTAAAAGGTGTCCCGAGTGTAGATAAAAGTGCTTGAAAATTTGTGTGATGTTCGACTATAAAAGAGGCCTCTAAAAATCTAAAAAAATATATCTTTTCATACATATTTAAAAATAACTAAATATAATTCATGAAATATGTCAAAACTAGATTGTATTGAAAAAATAATCACTTCTTAATTACTAATGATGCTTAATAAATGAGCAAAAATGTACACGTGTGTATGAAAAATTCATAATGGAAGGGGTCCATTGAAAGTATATATGCAAGAACGAAGCCCTCAAATTCCAAGTGGTCATGCTAATGTGGAAGAAGGAAAAAAATTGGATAATTTTTTTTTCTATGGGTGTTCTAACAACCTGTCAGTTTAGAATCCTCCTGTTAGTCTTCATGTGGCCAAGAAAATTATTTTACAAAACACTTGTGCAAAAAAAATGCTTGCAATGTTTTGGTGTGCAAAATGAAAAACTTAGGGAGGGGTCTGAAGGAGGGGGTTGCTTCTCCTAAATCAACTACATAGCAGGTCCCATGGATATATCCCAATTACCTATAGGAATCAATGTAATCTTCTCTGATTTTCATGGAGCTCTGAAGTGTTTACATGAATGATTTATGTGGTAGGGGAAAAGGGGGGATGCATCTTTGTTGCACCCATATTATTTTTTTATTGACACTTGGAAAGTTATTTTTGGGTGAATTAATCTAGGAGGGAATGTATTTAGAGGGAAAATCATCCATATTTTTCAAAAGCCTACAATTATTAGTTCACTATAATTTTCTGAAGGCATCAACATCAAACATGCTTCTCATTGGCATGTGTAGATTGCCCTTTCATTTTTAAATTGTTTGTTTTTCTATTTTTTAATTCATTAGTCATATATATGACTCTATTTTCAATTCATTTTGGCATATTCTTAAAGGTGTAATAGGAAGTGTGAAGGTTTCAAATCCATCAAATTAGGAAGTGCATAACAAGTAAATAATGCATTTTAAATACTGTCAGATCCATCATAATTGGGTGCATACTTAGGATTTGATATTATTCAATACAATGTTGTGTCCTAGGTGTCCATTATGATTTTTCCTTCAACAATTTTGGATTTCAATACCTAATTCACATTGCATTGAATTGTATAATAACCAATTTGGATTCAATAACTGATTTGCATTGTATTGAATTGTAAAGTTAGTACCTTATGAGTTTGTATGCCATGACATGTATTCATCATACATAAAATTGAAGTATATTTTCTCCCTCTTTTTAGAGTTAGTTTCCCTCCTTTCCACTTCAAGGAATTTTCCTAGGGAAGAAGGCATATTACTTTGACCGCACTCACTCAAACATGTAATCCTTTAAATTTTGCTTCCCTAAAAATTATTACAAATTAGACTAGTGTAACTCTTGTGAGATCCATGCCTTGCCAAAAAAAATAGAAATATTGAGGATCAGGATATGTTATCCTTATAATATATAAAATTTTCAAGGTTTTGAACAATACCAAATCTATAGCTAACCATTTCCAGAAGTTTAAAACCTTTATTTATTTGTTAGGCTAGGACCGTACCCTTGGGTATCTCTAGATTACACACACACACACACACACACACACACACACACACACACACACACCAAATATTGAAGCTTACCTTTGATTGAAGGCCTACAAGACTAGATAAAATTATCACACCTTGAATAAAATAAAGACATAATAAATCAATTAACTTCAACATACAACATACATAGCATAATTCAACATGTTTTCTTATAGTCCAGATAGAATGAAATACCTAAGAAAACCCAAGTAATCCATCAAAGGGGCCATGTTCTATCATATAATTTTCTATGTAGGACTAACATTTATACATTTTTTGGTATATTGTAAAGAGAGACAACAACAAAATAAGGCACCCAATACATGAGCCACCCAATGACTCCTGATACTTTAAAATTGAAATAAGTTGGTAGGAAAAGAAAACTCATAGGTTTAAACTCAAACCATTCAAAGTAAGGAGGGGGGAATTGTCCTTCCACATCTGATTTCCCTTTAGTTGGAAAATGGGCATTAGGAAAGTAGAGATCCAACCTTTCAAACACTGATTTATCCTATTTCCTAACCTATTTTTGTAGAATGCTTCCACTTTCCCTAAACCCATGCAAATAGAGGACTCTGAGCTTATTCCTATCTATTATTTCCTTGCCTCCCTCCATGACTACCAAACTACCTCAAGACTTAAAGTAGTTTATATACTAATCAATACTTATTAAAATGATAAAAATAACAATTACCCATTACAGGTCTAAACAAATTATGTATAGGTTTAATGATTTCATCAAAAAATAGAGATAACCATTTCATTCATCGATGGTGATGAAAAACCTAAATTCTTTGAATAAACTAAGAACCCAATTTAAGGTCACATTCAAGGTTAGATTCCTTAATCAATCCAATCTGAACTGGAAAATGAATAAATACTTTTATCAATCCAATTTGATTTGGGAATGAAATAAATAAAGAAGTTTAATTAATAGGCTCAAAGTGTAGCAAAAAAAGAAAAGTCCTAGATATAACAATTAAAAATTTAGGGTATATTAAAATTTGACCTCAGTGTCTAAGTCTAAATAAGAATATGAATAAAATATTAATGAAACTACTATCAGTGCATTGAAAACATTGAGATCTATTAAAATGTGATTCTCTATCCTCCTAAATCTCACATGTAAACCAAGTGGTGATTCATTATTCTGATCATTGTAGGGATAACTTCATCCACACATGAGTGCAATACATCAAACCCCCTAAGTAAAATTACATAGTTAAACTTCTTATGCCAAACCCAGAGACCCCAACTTCTAGGAAGTCAAATCAATTAATAAAACATTTAGCTACAAGTCAAAATATTAGTCAAAACAACATATTTTTATAAATTTAAAAGGAAATGAACCTACTAGGCCATTGACAAAAACCAAGTTTATTATAGTACTGATACTAAATATATGTCTTTTAGCCTTATTCAAAAACAAATAGAAATTATAACATCTGATAATTCTTTTTCTTTCAAGATTAATATTAGGGCTACGGTCAAATGGAAACAGGGGATCTATCTATTTATTTTATATAAATGGATTGAAAAATCAATCAAGATACAACACATTTAAGTAAAAACAATAGAAGATGTTAAGGTGTGTTTGAGACATAGATGAAATTATCTAGTTGATTAATTGATTGTATAAATAGATCCAATGAAAATTATCCCAAAAGCAATTATCAAGGTAACTAGTGGTATCATTTTTCCATAATGTAGGAGAACAAAAATATGTATGAAGGGACCCTATACCAACTAAAACACTGCTTCATAGATTCTATTTATTTATTTTCTCTTATCCACCATCATCCTTTATAGATTACCTTTTTCAATTGGTTAATGATATTTAATCACTAGAATCATATGATCTAACCAAAATATTCAATATGAGTCGATTAAGTGATGTGTTTGAATCTATTTTAAATTTCTATATGTTTTGATTTCTATATATTATCCTATGCCTTTCATTTTCATTATGTTAGTCATATTTATACATGAAATGTGTCATTGTTTAAGATTTTCATGCATTTTTTTACTTCAGGGACAAATATTTACTTTTAATTTCTCATGGATAAAGGTGTGCATTGCCCAACCCCTACAAAGGGTGGTTTTATGACGTATTTTAAATTATTTTCATAAGATGAATCACATGATGAAGTACACTTCGTAGATGATTATATCTTCCCAGAATTTGTTCCAAGCACACAAGGAGACAATGAAGAGGTGGTCATACCTATTACAAAGAATTTATTTGTCATAAAATCCAACCACTCACTAAAATATGCACGTATTTCTTAATCTTCCCCTTTTAATCAAGAAGAAATAGGCATGAAGCACCCTAATGTTCTTGAAATTCCATCATATGACTGACCAGTAAATATTAGAGTTTATTGGATCATTTCTGATACTTTAGTTCTAATTGAAGCAAAGCATATTGAAAGAGATACATAATAAAATGACAATGCAATAAAAAGGGACATATCATCTACTAAAAAATGGAAATAAGTGCATAAGTTTTTCTCTACTTATGGTGTTGATCATAGAGCAAACCAATGCTGAGACTGATGGGGACATATTTTGCCTAATTTTAAAATAATTTGGGATTATTAATTCCATATTACATTTGGTCATGATAGCTCTTAAAACATGATAACCTAATATAGAATTGATAAAAAAAACTTCCTACTACATATGTGAAAGAATGTTTTGTTGCAATGGAGGTAAAATTTCATTTTGATCGAGTAATCAATCCTGGAAATATAATTATTGATTCTTCTGACAATAGTTAGTCTTTGGCAAGGATTCTTATTCACCAAATGAAAATGTTAAAGGTAAATTTTTTTCAACTAGGTAAAGGCTCCTACTAAAGATGATAAACAATCTAATGGAAAAAAGCAAAAATCAATAAGAAAAATAACTACTATAAAGGATACTTTTGCAGAGAACAATAAGCTAGAGATTTCTACATTGCATCTAGATAAAGAGGGGTGTATGAAACACCATGAAATGGATTATTCTTTGATTTAAAAGTGACATAAAAAGGATTTTACTTTTACCAAATAACATATGCAAAAGGAAAATGGAAATTAAGAGAAGTTGATCAAATTGAAGAGCAAAAAGTCAATGTCTAATTCAGTTTAGTTGCAACTTTAAAAACCATTAGACAAGCAATGATGAAAATTAGAGAATCATTGTGAAATGAGAGGTGACCCTTATAGTTCTACTAGTCATGGTTGCTTCAAACCAAACATATGCTCATATGGTTTCTTATTTCTTTTATGCACTCTCAATGAAATTGCTAATAAAAGGTTTTTATCTTCAATATCCAATTTGCACATATAAGTGCAATCACATTAACTCTTTTAATAGTTTTAAATGTATTTTTTTATTTATCCTTGGAGGTGGCATTATTAATTATTTTTAAAGATTTTATATTGATTAGTTTACTATAAATTTTCATATTCTTGTTATTGTACTATCTATCTTTTAGGTATTTAAACCAAGGTCTTTACTATAAATGCCCATTAGGTTATCCCTTGAGCTCATCTTAATTGATAAAAAATAAATCCTAATTGAAAAAAAAATAATATGAGTTTCTTTTTGTTATAAATTTAATTTTGTTAAATCCTATCTATTATGTCATCATGTTATCAAGATCATGTGAGTTTTATACATTTCATTTTGTTATCAGTATTCTATTCTTTGACAGAAGTTGGTCCTAATGCTAAAGAATATTGGTTTAAAAAAATAATTGTCTTTAGGTATTTGAATATTTTTTGACCAATAAATTTGATAAAAAATTCATATTATTTTACCATTGTAATCTATATGTTGATCAATTGTGTACCAATTTAAATTATTTGGAATGCTTTTTATGTTACTTTTTTAGCATAGTTGGATATTGGTGAATTGTCTTTGGTTATGCCACCAAAAAAGTTGATTATAAGCTATATGTGTTTAAATTGATATAATTAGTTTGGGTCTATGTTCACAAAGCTCATAATGTTGTAAAGAGATGAAAAATGTTCAGCCAAATGAGATATGACAATTTGAATTAGTAAAACACATAAAATCCTAACTTGTTGGTTGAAATGAGAACTCACAAGCATATATTGCATTAATTTTTATGATTGTCTACTTTGTGATTTGAAAAATCTCACATAGTGATCCAAGAAGCACACAATAAAGAAAATTAACCACCGTGGAAGCCTCCAAACATTTAAATATATGTAGCATTGAAATCCAACTAGGTTGTTGGCAAAACATCTACACTATAAAACACCTGCACCATTTATTCTTGTGTATATTTATGGCCTGAGTTCTCCTTTAAACAAATAAAGATAGATACAGATCTATACATATAGAAAGTTCATATCATCCCAAATGATAACAGACTACAGAAAAATGATTTTACTCACTAGGATCAGCAAGAGAATGTCATCTAAATGAGTATGTCTCACATTCAACCAGACTAGGTCCATTGTCCCTCCTTGATCTGGCTATAGCCTCCTTAGATACTTATATAAATTTCAACACATCCATGCCATCCACATGAATTCAAGGCATCTCAAATGTTGGTCCCTTCTTCTAGATATCTAGATCAGAAATAGCTCTGAGATGAGACATTCCAATAGCCCATAGATTATTTTCCACCATAAATATAATAGGAACCTTCCAAATGTTACCCATGTTCAAAAATTTTAAAAGTTGGCCATTGTTGTAGGTCCCATATCAAAATAATGAAACAGTGACACCATCAGATTTATCATCTTTCATAACTTCTCTCTTATATGATGATGTAAAAGTAGCCCCTATAGTAATGGTAATTACTTTGCCAATAAATGCAAAACCACCCAATATACCATCTTCTTTAAATAACATATGTATGGATCCTCCTTATCCTCTACAAAAACCAGTAGTCTTACCATAAAGCTTACTCATTATAGCATGAGCAAATACCCCCTTCCTGAGTGTATGCACATGATCTCTATAGGAACTACAAACTAAGTCATTGGATTCAAGAGCCTTTATAAAACTAGTGGAAACTACCTCCTATCCATTGTAAAGATGTAGAAAACCAAAAAAAATTCCTCTATAATACATATGAGCACACATGTTTTAAAATGATCTTCCCAAAATCATGTCTTCATAAAGCACCAATCCCTCTTCCTTGGTGATTAGCTGGAATATGAAGTAGTGAGACTAGTAAGCTCTCTTTCTTTAGGATTAGCTGGAGTTGTAGCCAATAATTTATTATGTAACCATTAATTTCTCATGCATATACTAATATTCAAAGAGATGTACAACTTATGAATACCATAGTTACAAATCACCTAATGAATATTATAAATTGGAACAACATGGTGTAAAATGTTGTATCCCACTTCTATGTTACACTCATATTTTTAGGAAGAGAGATACCATCTTACAAATAAAATTAGATATTTTATAAAATTGAAATCTAGTATAAATAAAGGAAAGACAAATCATTTTTATCTCAAAAATCAATTTATTTCTTTCTTCATATTTTCTTTCCATTATTTATAAGATCATATTTATTATATATTTAGTGAAATTTTAATCGATGTAATTATAAAAATATTAAAAACATTGAATAGTCATTTTGAAAACAAATTCTTTAACATTAGATGTTGGATTATATTTTTGGATAATTTTTTCATCTAGGGCATTAAATTTAGCACCATCCTTACTCATATTTATGTTATGAAGTGCAGAGGAAGATGGATTATAGGAAGAAATGGATGGAATTTTCCCAAATCATTAATACAATCCCAATTAAGGAGTCTTGAGAAAATACACAACCATAACAACATTGACTTATTCTTATGATTTTATTAGATATTTGGTATTTTTATTTTAATAAATACTATATTTATAGAGTGTATTCATTGTATTAGTCTAGTTCATTGATGGAATGTGATTCCCAATAGCCTTGCTTTGTATCTCTGAATCTTGTGGCAAACATGGGGTTAGGAGGAATAATGTTTTTTGTTGGTATTTAGAGAATTAAAACCATGAGTGAAGGTAGTTTTGGAGTTATTATTATTAATCATGAACATAGTGGTTTCATTATTGTTATCAAATCCTTGAAAAGAAGAGAAAAATGGTTGACTTCATCTTTGGTGTTATTGAAAAACTTCATTATGTGAATGTGAACATGAATTTTGAAAATAAGGCATGTTTGAATTTTTTTGAAAGCTAAGAAGGAAGGAAAATAAAACATCAATATGACCCAACATAGATGTGGGGCAAGACTCACATCATATGAACAAAGAATTGTAAGGCCTTAAAAAGGTTGTATCATCGAGTCCCATTGACCTAGTTTTGGTCATTAGTGGACACTAATATAATTTATTTATTTATTTAACGTACTTATCTAGATATTGGTATGATGGAATATGATTCTATAAATTGGTTGTTTGCATATATATGTTTCAAAACATTGAGTTGATGATCACATAATTAACTACAACTCTTTTTTTTGTAGGGAGGAGTAAACATTTCAAAATATTTATATTTAATTTTCTAGGGGAAATTATTCAATAGTGCAATGGATTATCATTAAATACGGGAAATTAAATTCCCCCTAGCTTGTGCATTAATTACTATTCAATTACCATTGTAAATTTGGTATGATCTTCAAGATTCGACTAATATTCGATGTATATCAAAGAGGCATAAGAGAGAGTCATTTGTCACACTATAACCTAACAATGCATGGGAAGAATACATGGATATGGAGATTCATACAATCAATAGGCAAAAAAAAATCCAATTATTGAAATATATTTATTAATTTCTCAATGGGAAGGTAGGATTCAAGGAGAGTTGTATATAAAACCACACTCCTTACATTAGTGGAACCACTACATATTTGAGGTTAAATGTGATGATAAATAGGTTCATATAATTTTGAGGTTGTCTTATAAATTTTTTGAATCACTTTGAGAATCTTTGTATGAAGACCATAGTCAAAGTTGGAAGAGCTCACAACACTCTTCAACCAAGGTCTCTCCAACACACCATTACCACAACCATGAGTATTTCAACATACACACAAGAAATAAATCAACTGTGAACAAAATCAATTTTTATTTAAAAAAGCATATAGAATATAATGGAATCACCTTGATTAAGTAGGTAAGGAGAAACAAGACTCAAGCATAACTAGCCAATGTGAGATATATCCTCACATAAGATAAAATTAGGAAAATGATGAAAATCCTAGCTAGAACCTAGCAAACATGAGAAATATACTCTAACATCTCCCCTCAAGTGAAGATAAGGGCTAAAATAAAATTATTTAGTATGAATTCATGTATCCCTATGGACTCTAATCCATATTATCAAAGTACATGTAGGTCAAGTCATTGTAACCACCAAGTCAAAGTAAGAATGATGTTGAATACGCGGATCATTAAACACAAACACTACACTCCAAAATACTGGGTAGAGTGATGTTGAATATTGAGAAATTATTACTTGAACACCCTCTAAAAAGATGGTGAGAAGTGAGCACAAATATTAGTGGGGTTGTCACACTGGTGTCACTAGTAAGGATACCATATTGGTGTCACCATAAAAATCACCAATAAGGCCATGTAGTCAAAAAAAATCCTCATATGGGTTCCATCAAACAAAGTTCCTGAATAAGATACCCATGTCCAAAGGAATAATCTAGAAAATACTCAAAAGTGCAACATATACATATAACTATCATAAATTAGAGAAAAAACAAAACCTGTAGGAAAATTCCCCCCCCCCCCCCCCCAAATGAGATAAAAGAAGAAGAGAGAAATATAAAACCCCCTAGAGATGATGTTGAAGCATTTTTCACTACAAGTTTTCATAAATCATAAATAAACTCAATGTGTAATAGTGGTCTGAATTCACTACTTGATCACAAAAATAACTGACATTGGGCTTCACCAGAATAGGTTCAATCAATAATACTGTCAATGGTGAAAAAAGTACAAAAGAGTAATGCATGTACAAGGAATGGTTAACACCTAAGAATTAGAATTCACACCCCCCCCCCATATTACTGATTGGGTAGAGTGATGAAAAAGGTTTGTACAAGTAGTTTGAATCCACTACTCGAATACTGAACAAGCTAACATTATATCCACTAGAATAGTTCCATATCACACTGAAAGAGATTGATGAATTATCAAAGAAGATAAGATGACACTAGAATTCACTAGAATAGCTACACTTTAAGTTGTGGGAGATTGTCAACTGTTTAAAAAAATTGTGTCAAAAATATAGATAAGGTCACTCAGATATGGTGTCCCATGGTGGTGATGGAAGACACAAGCAATTAAAGAAGTGAAAAGGTGCCTGGAATAGAGCACATAAATACATGAAGGTAGACAAGGCTAAATCAACAAACCCCCCATGGAACCTTATAAATTAGTGCAAGTACAATATTATACCATACATTAAAAACATCAAATCGAAATAAAGAAGACACTGGGATTCACCAAAATATCTCCAAATGAGGAGGTTGTCATTCTATCAAATAAGCCATCAAGAATCATGAGAGATGTTCCAAAAATAAGGGAGCAAAAAGGTTTCTCCATATAATAAGGCAAGGTGCCTATAAATAGGGCTTAATAGACACATGACAAAAACTACAAGTGTGTTAAAGTGTCAATGTGTAAATTGGAATATAGCATGTCATGGGCTGATGGAAGAGTATAATAAATGGTGAAAAAAGTCATCATGCATGCAAAAAACACACCCAAAATGATCAATTGTGAAAAATGACAATCTACAAAGGACATGCAAAGGATGTCAAACTCATCCAAAAATGCATCCACGATAATGCAAAGTAAAATAGTGGCATAAACAATACAATGAAAAAAGTAGGAGGGCCCATAGCATAGGCACCCCCTCAAATATGACACTTTATAAATTTGGTACATTTACAATAAAAATAAGACCAATGGAATGGGAATGAAAAATAAATAAATTTTGAAAAAAATGACACTAAAATCTGAGTTACCAAGAAAAAGTTATGGTTAATAACATTCTCGTCACTAATGGCCTATTTTAATTAAATTTACACAAGAACTTTAAATGCACAACCAAACAAGGGATAAGGTAGCCTTACAACCGCTCGTTAGAACTGACATAGAGTGTAAAATTCAATGGTTTATATTATGATGGAGAATTATCCTCCTGCCAACTCGAGACTCACCCTTCATCTTTGTCTAATGAGAGAAGAGGGTAAAATCAAGTACAACCATTTACAAATAACTATGTGCCCCAATAATATATATATATATATATATATATATATATATATATATATATATATATATAAACATTCAAAAACTTGTCTCTCCCCCAAAATAATCACCTCATATGACATTGTCCCCCACATGCATAAAGCATTCACCCTACCCATGTTCACCACTTTTCATAATGGAAAAAATGGAAAAAAATTCATTTTAAGGGGAAAAAAAAAGAAACCATTTTAAAAAGATAAAAACATGCTTCCTTTTATGTTATATATATATTTATTTAAGAGTTATAGTAGAATTAGGTTTTGAACTTTAGCAAATGAAAATAATGGAAGCATATTGTTCAAAATAAAACATGATGAATTCTTGGTGCAATGTATTGAACCCATGAAGGTAGAGGACCTACTAATATAATTCCATTAAGGAATTTTGGGTGGCCATTACTCTACATAAACCACTGTGATGAAGATAATGAGGGTGACCTATGACTAGCTTATGATATTTTCAAATGCTTTCATATGGGTGAAGAAATGCAAGAAATTACATTTCCATGTAGGCAAGAAAAGTAATGTTTATTTCCCCTTAAACCTATATGTAGAAGATGAGTCTTCCGTTCAATGGGGATAAGACTTAAATGGTTTAATTAATCCCCTATTGAGTGTTGGCCATAAATTCATTCTTATAGCTATGGATTATTTCACCAAATTGATTGAAGTAGTTATTTTGAAAGAAGATACAAAGGGAGTGATTATTAATTTCCTAGATAACATCATAAAATTAGATTCAGAAAGCGTCAGACTATTATTACAAAAAAATCAAGGGATGCTTTTGGTGCCAATATCATAGAGTATCATCATCAAATGGGAATCTATGATAAAACTTACTCTAGCTATTTTTCCTGGGGTAATGGTCTCTCTAGTCACTATACAAGACATTGATAAAAATCATGTGAAATATTATGGAAGATAATCATAGGCAATGATACACCAAACTACATGGCATTTTTTGGTTTGACCTGATTACTCCAAATAAAGCCTTCGGTAAATCTCCCTACATATTAGTTTATGGGATTGAGGCTAAACTACCACTATATTTGGAAATTATAGCTCTAGAATTTTCTCACTAACTTGAGTTAGGACATCATGATGCTCAGACAATTAGGATTGCTAAACTCATGATATTGGAAGACAAAAAACAAGACATTAGGGACTATTTTCATTAGTACCAACAACTGGTAAAAAGATAATTTGATCAAACATCCACTTCACAAGAGTTCACTGAAGGGGATTTAGTTTTGAAATGGGATGATGACTGAGCTAAGCTTGGAAAAAATTCCAAATTTGACACCTTTGGAGCATGATTATAATATAATCAGTTATAGAGTAGACAATGTTTTTGAGTTGTTTATACATCCTAGTTAGTGGGATGTATCCCATAAATTATTCCTAGAAGATGGCACTAATTTCCACTATAATTTATGTAGGTATGTATAATGTTTTTCCTTTCTTTTTCCCTATTTTGTGTATATTTGTTCACTATACCAATGGATGTAACTCAATAGATTTTCCTCCCTCCTTTTTTAGCTCACTTGTTTTGGCGATAAAGCACACAAATGTTAGACACTGTAACTGATTTTCATTGCCTCAAATCTCAAGAAAAAATATTAATAAAAACAATCCCTAAGGTATACTACAATTGATTCTCTGAAGTAATAGTTTGAGTGAACTGTAATAGTAATGCATCATTGTTATGAAAACAAGGATAATTTTAAAAAGCTTTAGCACCATTTTTGTATTTCCAATTCTAGACCTAATAAATTTTAAATAACTTTCCATGGATCCAAGGCCATGTAATACCTTGAAAAAATTATAAAGTCGTGACTTCCTAATCACTTTCCATGCTCATATTAGGCAGGGTCCATGACCTAACATCCCCACAAAGGTGTGAAATAAAATGATATTTTATGATCATAAGGGTGGTAGTGCAACCCAATTATTTAAAAGGGACAAATCCATGATTTTTCTATATCATGTACTTGAAACTATAGCATCATCCAAAACTGATTCCCCAATAGATAGAACTAAGTTCCAACATGCATTTCTAGTTCTAAAGCATAGTACAGCTCAAACCAATACTCAAGGTTGGATAATTGAAGTGATTAATGAAAAGGGTGATCTATAATCATGCAATGATTTAAAAACCATAAAATTCAATCAAAAATAAAAACTAGGGCATAAACATGAGTTCCAAAACCACCATGAAATTTATTCTAATCTCTAAGAAAAATCACATGCAATTCCCATTTTACCTTTTGCCTAGCCTATTGAATAGGTTTTAGTCATGGAGGATTACTAAGTGAACCTAAGTGTGGAAATTACACTTCTTAACCCTAATCCTCCATTAATTGTATGTGCAATTTATACTCAAGATGAAAATCCAATCATTGATGTCGTCAATAATATTTTTAATACAAATTTGCATAGTGGTTTTACTAAAACTATCAAGGGGTGCCTCATTGGTGCATTTTAGAAATAAACCGTACAACACTTTAAGCCCATAAAATTGGGCATGTACCTTAAGATAGATGATGATCCATAATTTTGACCATTTTTATTATTTGGTGGTCTCCATTGGAAATAATTATGATGAAGTGTCTAGGCATATCAAAACAACAATAGAAACAACTATAACTGAATTTTTTTGTTAAGGCTATAAGCCAAATGTTGTTAATCACTCTTTTCTATAAGATGTATGTTGTATCAAACCAGTCACAGAGTAGCCATTGGGCTACCCATCATAGTTTACTGGTGGCTTCAAAGTCAATGATGTATTTCCATACAAAGGAGATGTCGACCATTCCTATCAGGCTCATGGATTTTAATGATGATAGGTATGATTTCTTGAGTACATATGTAGAAGTGTTTTGGATGGATAGCATAAATAATCCTCCTCAAGAAAAAAAACCATACTACATGGTGTTTTATATGCTCATTAACTACTTGGAGTTAGCTTATAAAATTCTCATCTTGTTAGATGGCAATATGTATCTCTAGTTGTCCCAGTTATTCACAAAGATTCTTCATGTATCCATCATATCTTGCATGCCTTGTATTCATTTTAAATCTAAATAATTATAACCAATTAGATCTAGTCCCTCTTGACCCAGATGAACAATGTAAATTAGTATCAAAATGGGCTAATATTTTATTTACTTTTATGCCCTATTATTCCCTTGTATCCCTCTTATTAGTAAATATTGTGGCCTTAATACAAGGTAGTGGATTGTATGGGTTACCATTAGGTGTCTATAAACCTTGGTTAATGATTATACTAGAGGAAACTTGTGTTTTTACTTAACTTTATAGTGATTCGATTTCACAGCTATGTCCTAAAAAGGTTTTAAGTTTCCCAAATATGTATCTAGAAGAGTATTTGCATTGGAATACCTATGCAAGATGGACTACATTGAATAATTCTGTTGATTTGAAGGAATAAAACTACTTATTATAAACTTCCTCAAAGTAGCCATGATATCTCTATCCAAAAAATGCAAGCATCGTGAATTGATCACTAAGGAAAAAATATGGGCATATGATCTAAATGGCTTATCTACAATATGTATATGGAATTTTAACTACCACAAAAGTATATCTCATGAGTTAATTCCTTGATTTGATATAAAAATCCTATAAAGTCAGAACCTAACTACCCTCTAGCCTAATGGCTAGAAATTTAGAAAAGGCCTTGAATAATGGGAATCAATAAAATAAGCCTTGATATAAATCTACTATTCCCCACCATTAACATTATTATGGGTTTTTGAAAAGGTTTGATCCTTATAGAGGAGCACCACCCAAGTGGATTTAAACTGACTAATTCAATTATTAATAATGGTCCTTATAAATCCTCAACAGGATATGTTAATGTTATAGTATACAAGTTGCAATGATAATCACAAGATAAGAAAATAATCACGCTTAGGAATTTGATGGATAATTCAATTGTAACACTATAATTATTCTAGTTTATCTACCTTATGAGATGTTATTAAGACTCAAACATATCGTCACTATCATGTTTTCAGATAAAATCATGAAAATTTTAGAAACTCACAAATTATTATTTGTATTTTAGTTACAATAATTATTTAAGTAAACGATACATTAGTTTACAAGAGAGACACCCATAAAACATAAAATATTGAAATAAAATGTAAATAATTATTATACTAACTCAAAACTAACTCATATAGCTTATCTTTTTACATGTGTTAGATATTTATAAACTCAACATGACTCTTTTAATTCTCAACTCTTTATTTCCTTCTTGGTACGAGGAAACAATTCAATCTTCCATTTGTATTTTTGACTTACATGAGTGGTTATAAAATAAAAAATATACCTTTGTCATAAGTATAATCTATACATATTACTTGTGAAATATCATTCATAATTCATACCTAACAGTTTCCTAAACATAAAAACTATTTTGTCTTGATATTAAAGTTATTATTGGAGTGTGGTTCCCAGAGGTTCTCTTCTTAACACTAGTTGAGTTATGTTGAACTATGCTGCCTCTTCCTTCCCTAGAATCTTTGTTCATTATTTTGTAATAAGTGTTGTTTTCTATTTTTAATTTATATGCACACTACTTATCCTCTCTTTTGGGTTTTCAACTAACCAGTATACCAACCTACTACCATTTATGAGTTGTTAATATGTTAACATAACTATGAAGCCATCCTTTACAGTTTTTAAAAATTGTTGTCTTTGCTCATAAAGTCTTCTGGAGAAGAAAACTATCTGCTACCTAAACTGATCAAAATTGAATCAGTCATAATGCTATACTATGCTATAAATGGCATGGAGCATGCAGATGCTAGTGGCATTGGCTAACTAGGCTATGTATAGCTTGTTTGTGTTATTGTATAGGTTCTTAGTTGGGATTCATGTTGATGCATTATTTGCACTTGAGTAATTTTTTATCTTTTCTGAGAGTCAATGACCTTCTATGCTTACAATATTTTGAATAATTCAAAGGGAGCAATATATTGTGGCTCATCAGCTACATCCACAACTGAACTCATACTATCCACAAAGTCTACCTTGTAGTTATTATAATCACTCAATACATATTTCACCACTATGAATACATTACTTAGATGTGTTAGGCTTTACATGATGAATTTATATCATATTTAATAGAAACATCAATCAATCATTAATGGGGTTCAACATTTCACTCAACAATATGCACGATGTGATCAAACCATTCTAAATACCTTTACACCTAGACCTTGTGAATGTGATTCCTAACTTTTATATATCTCACCTTCTAATGTGGTCCTTGAAATTTTCCTTGTATTGAAGAGACTCATATAGAATAAATTCCATGTTTTATTCCATTACTTGTCCTACCCTTACGGTGTGAGGTTTTCCAACATTTGATAGGTTGGCTCTAGTATTTCTGATGGTATTGTGTAGTTGTAATTTCTAGTTAAAAATATAGCACAACGTTTGGTGAGCTTGTGTCATGGTTATGTCAACCACATTTTTGTATTATTTGAAGATTTTTAAAATGGCATCAGACTTATTGTGGGGCCTTCAAAATTGTGAATGAACTTCATTGAGTTGTTGGAAAGAGATTTAATCATGTGTAAGATTTGTTTGCATAGCCATGCACTATAATGGTTTGGACATGAAGCACTTATTTCATTAATTCAAGATAAGTGCCATATATTATCTTCCTCCCCTAGGTCGTTCACTCCTTGAGTTCATCATTCTCTTGTTTGAGCCATGTGGTCATTTGTGCGATGGATACATGAAATATATCAAAATTTTGGACTAGCAAGGATCAAGTACAATAGACATAGGTATAGATCACATCATTAAAATTATATATATATATATATATATATATATATATATATATATATATATACATATATATATATACACACACACACACATATATACATACATATATATATATATATATATATATATACATATATACATATACATATATATATACATATATACATATATATATATGTATATATGTATATATGTATATATGTATATATGTATATATGTATATATATATATATATATACATATATACATATATACATATATACATATATATATCTATATATATATATATATATATATATATATATATATGTATATATATATATATATATATATATGTATATATATATATATATATATGTATATATATATACATGTGTGTGTGTGTGTGTGTGTGTGTGTGTGTGTGTGTGTGTGTGTGTGTGTGTGTGTGTGTGTGTGTGTGTGTGTGTGTGTGTGTGTGTGTGTGTGTGTGTGTGTGTGTGTGTGTGTGTGTGTGTGTGTGTATGTATAAAATTATACCGCTATTATTGTATTAACTCTGCACTAAGATAAGGACTAAAATATAAAGAAGACTCACAATCTAACCTTACCAATGATATCAAGGCAATGTCAGTGCAATCTCATACATGTCAAGGCAATATGAGAGTGAGAGAGAGCCTTAATTTAATAAATTAGGAAAGTCCTCTTAAATCTAGGTGGTTGAATTTATGCAGCTAGTTGTATAAATACAATTGGTTGCCTAAAGTCCACTTTGGTGTGCAACTTAGACTTTAGTGCAAATTGCAAAGTCTAAATAGGAGTTATTTTCTAAATAAGAAATCTTATACAAATTACTTAATCCCTAAGTAAGCTGAAGGCATAATTGAAAATTTACACTGACACACCCATTAAGTGTTATTTAGGGAGTGTATGCAAATAATATTTTTTAGTTTTATCATTTACTGACATTTTTTCTTGCATCAACCTATTGAGCTTCAATCTCCCTAAATTCATGCCTTAAAGGGTACACCAAGAAATGGGTGGGCAGGCATTTGGTGTTTTGTGAGAGATGTTATTATCCATGTCATGATTAAATCAATCATATTATCAGTCCAACTTCTTTAGAGTGTCTATCCATTTACCTCTTATTATGTCTCCCTAAAATTATGAAACCTGAAAGATGGATAAATCTGAAATCTATAGAACCCTTCAAAATCTATAATTTGCATCATACCTCCTAGAGGCCTGAAATCACTCTCAAACATCATGAAAGTATACATACATACATACATCCATGCATGCATGCAAGCATACATACATACATACATACATACATATATACATACATAAATACAAACATACATACATACACACACACACACACACACACACACACACACACACACACACACACACACACACACACACACACACACACACACACACACACACACACACACACACATATATATATATATCAAAAAAAAAATTATCTCTTCTCAACACCCTCCCCCCCCATAGTAGTTATAAGTTAAAATTTTAATCTATTCAAGCCAAGTCCAAGACATCGATATCATCTTCAAATAACCCATCATTCACCAACCATCCACCTTCCATTCGATCCCTCATATCTAGAATTCACTTCATCCTAAAGCCTCCATCACCAAGAGAAAAGTGAAGAGGATACTTTTGGATAATGTTATCTAATAGGCCCTCTGTGTGGCCACAATCCAAACATCATCTTCCAATATCATCACAACATCAATATCATATCCATTAGCATCAAAATTAGTGTTAGAGGTTGCATCAAAATATGTGTTAGAGTCAACATCAACATTAACTGTGGCATCTAAATCCATCCTAGATTCCATGTCAAAATCATCATCCCTTACAAATTTTGAAGACCATGCTGACACTCACCTACATGAGAACATCTTTATTTGTACAAATGACTCAAATATCAAATAGTAGTAAGGCATGTCTCTTGATCTATGTTGAGATGATAATATCATAATAGTAACTATGTGAATTCAAGATGAGATGTCAACTGACAATTATCAAAATGAATTTGATCCAGATTTGGATGTGTGTGTTATAAATAACCTTAGTGATCTTTATGTGAATCTCAAAGATGTTTTATTCAAAATTGAAATTGGGTCTCCTAGTATCCTCTATTAGGATCATATTATCCACTCATTGATACTACCGATCCATCCCCTTCACCTTCATCCATCATCAACCAGTCATTCATATTCAAAATTTTATTAATCAAGCATACTACAAATACAATATGTTCAAGAGTTACTACAGTAAATTTTTCACTGAATTCAAGGCCACTGATGACATCAACAAGGTCAACGATAGCACAAAATACAATAATAATAACATAAAATAGGTTGACAAATTTAGCTCCATATTTCAATATGGTGTTTCTGATAACAAATGGATGTCAATAGAAGCCTAGGCTCTTCTTTGTTGGTTTTGTTCCTGTTCAGGTCCTTATTGTTGGTTGTTGTAATTGGTTCTTGTTTTTGGTCCTGTTTCTTGGTTCTTGGTCTAAAACTTTATTTGAAGTTCCATGTCCTTGTAAAACCTAGGTAATTTTATTGGACTATGTTTGTGGTTTCAGGTCCCTGTAAAACCTGATTTTGAAGTTGCTCTTTAGTAGGTTTCAGGTATGCTTTTCCTGGTGGTTGTTAATGCTTTATCTTTTTTGATTCTATTCAAGGGTTTCAGGGTCCCTTCAAAACCTGCTTTTACCATAATCTAAAACAAATGGATGTCAAGGGCATTAAGGACCTAGTAAATTCTGTATCAAGGACATCACACATAACATCATTCACAAGCAAAATGGCATTTTCAATCATGTCAACAATAACAAAAATGATTTCCGCCAACAAAGAGGAGATCTAAGATGACATTAGTAGTAGGGAAGCTGGTGTTTGTAGTATTGAGCTTGTCATAAAATGATGTCAACAACCGTTAACATGATGTCTTGGGATTGAGAGTAGAAGAGGCAAACAATGCAATCAAAATTATGTCTTTGGCAGTGAAGATGTGATAGAGGATATTGGCAATCCATGACAATGTCTTTAATAGTGGAGACATCAAATATGAAGTCAATAACAGCAAATATTGACTAAGTGAGTATGATAGTTATCTAAATCTCTTCCCAAAGATGTTTATACATACCAAGGACACCCAAGAAATTGATGGTTTATATTGAAACTCTTTTCTACCAATCTCTATTGTCTAATTCATTCAAATTTGTTAATCTCTTATCTATTATCATTCTAAGCCCTTCCTCAAACACTTTGGTATTCAACCAAGATACCAATCTAATCACAAAGCACATAATTTCTGGGTTAACAAACTATATGTTTTCAAAGAACAAAGACTATAATCATGGAATTATTCACTTACCCTTGCCCATTGATCAACACAACAAGGTTATTATCATCCCTTATTATATGTTCCTTTTCTAATGTTCCACAGATCATTATGCTAAAATGATCAGATGCTTAAGTTATCTCTTGAACAAAATTATATGACTGTATACCCTATAACAATCTCCACAAGCAATGAATTACTTTAGTTTATGGCATATCCTATCTCACAAAAGGAAGTATAGTCTGATTTTAAAGAATATCAATAAAATTTTATCAAAACTACTACCACTTGATGATTCAAACACACAAATGCTCAGTTACAATCATGACACTTCCATGCACTTAGAATTTTCAACCCAGTCTTGCAAATTCTTTTCAACATTACACTAAACATGAATATCATCTATTTGCCTAGTCTTGTCACTAGGTATAAATCATGAATAATATAGGAAAATGATTACAATCCAAATCACCATTGTCATTATTTTAAAATATTGATCATTACCAAAATGGACTAATAAGGTTGATAAAGACAAGATGTCTTTGACTAATGTCACAAGGGTGACTAGGATCGGGATGAGTTCAAACTATGTCAAGAGGGATGACTAAGTCTTGGATGGGTTTGATGAAATAACTTTATGTTTAAAAAAGTTCATAAAAGTGATAAGGTTTGAATAAGTCAAGGTGAGATGATGATTAAGGCAATATTAGGTATGATTATGGGTGATAGGGTTTTGACTAGGATGAGATAGGCTAAAATGACAATTGGCTTGTGAAAATTGGATGGGGAGTTAGAGTATATTAGAACTAGGTTTGAGTTTTTGACAAGGTAATTGTTTTTGTGTAGGTTTTTAAGGTTTATAAATAATATTGGCCTAAAAATCACACAAACAAGATCAAGTAACCCATAAGCCTATGCTAGTGACTGACATAGGAGTACAAATCAACACCCAACCCACCGAATGAATCATATGAAAAGTGATAATATCATTCTCCCAACCCTCTCTCACCATCTTTACATGGTGAGTGATCTCCAAGGATGTTGTTTCCCATACCATGGATGTTTTTTATAATCAAGAGGTCTCAATCTAGGTTAAATAGGCTATGTAAGGGAGTCCCCTAAACACCTTATAATATGTGGGGCTCAAGTCCATGTACAGTGTTGTTTTATGCCTATGTGTTGATCTTATATATATATATAAGATCAACACATAGGCATAAAACAACACTGTACATGGACTTGAGCCCCACATATTATAAGGTGTTGTTTTATGCCTATGTGTTGATCTTAAATATATATATATATATATATATATATATATATATATATATATATATATATATATATAAGAGCAAATTGAAATGTATATATGTGTATGATATTCTGAGTAAAATATTGATCTCTTGTCATGCTATGGGGGGAGGGTGTTCTAGAGTCTTAAGTCTAGAATTATGACCTACTCACGTCTCTTTTGCTATTCAAATTAGCCCCCATCTTATTCAAATCAAAGAGCTTATCTTAACTCATCATCAAACCTTAATCAACAAGTCTAAACCCTCAAGAGTTTATCTATCACATATCCTACCCTGATTTTCCCAATCTATTCCACTTAACACCTATCATATTCCATCAAATGTTTGACATCATAAAATCAAAATTGAAATCAAACTAAAAGCAAACATTCATCTAATAGTCCAAGATCCAAGTCTGTTCCAAACATCCCACTATCATCTCTCAATAATTTTATTTCAATCCCCCACACCATTGATTGGGGCCAACAAATCACATCATCCATACTTTATCCCATTTTGATCCATGGCATCCCAAACAAACTTATATATGACCCTCTTTGAGAACCGTCTCTTTTCTAACAAGGATACATTCCTTTTAAGGATCTTATAAATGGGTGCCCAACTTCCTACAGACTTTGACCCCACAAAACTAAATTACCTCATAGTCAATAGTCATTTCATCCTTCCACATAGATGTCATTTTACTACTAACCTCTGAGCTAGCTAGTCACAAACAAACCTTCCATCTACCAGTCATATTTTTACTCGTGACTTTCCCATCATACTAGAAAATGGAAATCCAGTTCAGAGGACCAAGCTGTCAAAGACTAGAATTGATCCATGTTTGACCATTTAAGTCAAATAACCTATCAAGTTAATTCCCTCACATCTCAAATGTATTCCAAATCCCATAAGCCTTCAAAATCTATAATTTGCATCATACCTCCTAGAGGTCTAAAATCACTCTCAAACATCATGAAAGTCACACACACACACACACACACACACACACACACACACACACACACATGTATATATATGTATATGTATATATATGCATGTGTGTGTGTGTGTGTGTGTGTGTGTGTGTGTGTGTGTGTGTGTGTGTGTGTGTGTGTGTGTGTGTGCGCGCGCATGTGTGTGTGTGTGTGTGTGTGTGTCTATATATATATATATATATATATATATATATATATATATATATATATATATATATATATATATATATATATATATCACTTGAGGGGATCTTATTTCACTATATTTGTTCATTTGGGATGGATAGATGATTGGTTATGATAATGCCTTCAACACTCTATGTGTGTGTGTGTGCACGCGCGCGCATGTGTGTGTGCATATATATATATACACACACACACACACACACACAGACACACACATGTATACATATGTATGTATATATGTATATGTATATATATGCATATGTGTGTGTGTGCATATATATATATATATATATATATATATATATATATATATATATATATATATATATATATGCACACACACACACACACAGTGTTGAAGGCATTACCATAACCAATCATCTATCCATCCCAAATGAACAAATATAGTGAAATAAGATCCCCTTAGTGACTCAATTCCATGTACATAAACAATATATATAAAGAAACATCTATATCAGATTTAGGACTCTTGTTCCTAATATAATAAATCTTAGGTATCTCATGCCTAAGTGAAGGGGAAGATCTTAAAGACTTACATAAAAAATCCAAAAGCTCACATTTCTAAGTGAAGGGTCAGGTATCTCATGCTTGACAAATTGTGATGATTGTGCAACTTTCATGCCTGAGTATAGTATCAAATCAATACACAAATAGAGTATATTTATTTCAATCAATGTCTTCTAAAAGTGTATAGAAAATAAAAATTTGTGAGGATCTACTACAAAATAGTCCCAAAGAATATTTGTAAACATTTGATCGATAGCCAATTCCATGACGAGCAATACAACGAATAGGATGGATGGGAGACATGATGCCTTGTTCATCATTTCCAAGACCTTTATTAGAATATCCCATAGTATAGATAATATGTGAACCAAAGCCACTAATGTGCTTCTCAAAATCAATAGAAAATAAACATTATGATCAACATAAGTGTGAATTTGACAAAGGAGACCACTATTGTAGTGATATCACAGCTAATTTATCATCTAGTAGATCAAAATCCAAAAGAGTATCCAATGGATGCATGCTAAAGTCAGAAGTAAGTATTGAATATGAAACAAGTGTAGTATATCTGGGTTCCACATTATCAAAGTTTTATTGCAAGAGTAAAACATTGAATTGCAAAGTGTGAATGACTAACTTGTGTGCTATAAGTTTTGTGAGGAGGGGCATTTTTTATGTTTTGAGGCCCTATTTTCATTTAAAAACTTAAAATATCTCCCTAAAGTGAATAAATATCCAAGAAGATCATATCACTATTGGCTTGTAAGTTATTATCATTTACATTAGTGTGTTTGCATTACGGCATGAAGCCATTGTAAGCAAACAAATAATGATAAGGCACTAATAAATGGACCTTGAAGGGGTATCCAAAAAAATAATGTGATTCACTATGAAATAGAAATTGAAGGAGACTTGGTAAAAACAACAAATATGCCAAAAAATGAATGTCCAAACTCAATGATAGCGTGCGAACTAAACTGTGCCAAAAATAAGTATATGACACAATACTCAAGAGTGTCGTAAGTGTTTACCCAAAAAAAACGAAGGTTTGAAACTTCAAAATAAGTGCAATGAGAAAATATTTCCCCCAAACTACATAAAATGATGTAGTTTACACAATATTTCACCCTGTTATAAACTGAGTTAAAAATGGGAAATAGAAAAAAAAATTGTTTATGTTAAATATGACTCAAATGTTGGCGAATCTTGTTATATTACATTGTTTGATTAATGTAAATATGTAGTTCAGTAGCGGCAATTATTGATTAGTTGGCATAGCATTGTCATAGCTGATTAAGTCATACAGTTTGTAACCATTATATAGTTATAAACCGATTCCTTATAGTTATGAATTGTTTCCCATTGTATATATTCATCCTCTTGTTATTCAATAACATCAAAGCATTCTACATTATTTTACTTCATTGGTATTAGAGTGATTAAGTCCTATGGTTGTAATGAGTATTTAAATCTGAGACGGGGCAGTCTAAAGTCTTTTGTATTGCCCCGTCTGATGTAGTTCACATTACACTAAATTTATGTGTAGTTAAAGTGTTATTTTTAATTAGAATAGAGGGAGGTGTTTCCTGAAGAGTGGAATGTCATCCACAATAGAGAGTGTGGATTATTGTTGATTTAAAACATAGCAGTCCAAGACTCCGTGTGGTGGCCCTATGGAATATGAGTTGTTCTCTATCCTCACAATAGGTTTCTAGACTAATCCACGTAATTACGTGAAGATTCAATGGGTTTCTGACTACTTAGTGCAGTGATCTGTTATGTGTCTCTATGAAAGACTTCTAGATAACCAGTACATAGAATGGGTTCCTTCAACAGCAAGCCATACACCTCTGATTGATTGAGTCACCAATCACGCTCCACAACTCCTACAACTCCTACTTCATTTTGTTCCCCTAGTTCATCAATATATTTCCTATAACAGTGAACTATTCCGCTCCTTCCACCTCATTGTATTGACTGTGTATATGTTGAATATCCATTCTCCTTTGGTTGTTTGCATGTAGAACATGAGTCAACTGACAGTTTTCGAAGATAAGTTTGTTTGAAGATTAATGCTATTTAGTGTTTTATAAGTTTTTTTTTTTTTTTTTTTAAAAAGTTTAGATTGTTTTTATGTAACGTTTTAAAAGTCCTAGGTTATAGATTGAGGTTTTAGAGATTTAAGTTAAGTTTTAAGCAGTTTACATCAATTTTGTGCCCTCTATTAGTTTTAATTGAGTCATGTAGATATTAGTTTTAGTGTATTTGATTCCATGTCCAATAGATTAAGAGTCTAACATATATTTTGAGTCGATAAAGTTTGTCAATTTTTTGAAAGTTAAAGTTATCAATCACAAATGTCATTAAAAGAGTTAAGTCATAAAAAGTATTAATATTTTATTTTGGGTTCATTATCGATGTTGTCAAAGTTAAAAATCTTTTATACAGATGTATTATTAGGTGAACCTGACATATTGAGTTGTATGTATTAGTGAGAGAGTTTTGTCCTAAAAAAAGGCATGTAAGGGTTGATATTTAAAGCCATATTTACTAAGTGAAGCAGTATCATTTACTGGAGACTAGCAGATATATGGAGGCTGGAGGACATGTGGCATCCTCTCATGAGTCACCTACAATGGGGTAGCACCATTGCTATGGTAAAAAAATTTGGTGTGTTTGTTTTATGTTTTGTAATGTGTTTTTTAATAAATTACCGAGCATTATTTTCCATTTTAGTACCTCTTGAAAAAAAAATGTTGTGGGGAGCAAAAGCACTAAAGTAGCGCTTGGTTCTTGGAAAAGAGTTTGTGGTAATCTGAGAAACCACCGAAGTGCAATAAAAATCTCTTGCAACCCTCCAAGTTCATGGTCAACCTACAATAAAAAACCATATAGGTTTGTGGTAATCCTTGTAATCTAAGAAACCACCAAAGGTGTTAGCACAGAGAAGGGTTCCTATCACTTCCAAGTTTTTGTTAATCCTGAAAGAAAAAACCAAGGTGTCACCAAGACCTTGAAGCCACAAAAATGACATGCCACCTCAAAAAGTGAGCAGGCTATGCAGATAGTGTAAATCCTTTTACAATGTTTGTAATAAAGGCGGGACCATTATTAGGAAATATGATGTTTTTTCAGAAACAATGTAGTAAAAGGGGGAGTGTCGGTGAATACTGCTACATTACATTGTTTGATTAATGTAATTATGTAGTTTGGTAGTGGCAGTTATTGATTAGCTAGCATAGCATTGTCATCGCTGATTAAGTTATATGGTTCTGTAACCATTATATAGTTGTGAATTGATTCCTTACAGTTATGAACTGTTTCCCATTATAAATATTCATCCTATTATTATTCAATAATATTAAATCATTCTACATTATTTTACTTCATCAAATGTAATGATAGATTTGAATTCTATGTAAAAAAAACATAGTTTAAAAAAATACCTCAAAAAGTGCCCTGAGTGCAAAGAAAAGTGCCTATAAATTTGTGCAATGTTTGACTATAAAGGAGGCCTCTAGAAATATGAAAAAGCTAGGTTTTCATACATATTAAAAAGTAACTAAATATACTTCATGTAATAGGTATGAATAAATTCATAATGAAATAATAATCACATCTTAACTACCAGTGATCCTCAATAAATAAGCAAAAATTCACATATGTCTAAAAAACTCACAATGGAGAATGGTTTGGTGAAAGGCAAACATGCAAGATCAAAGTCCTAAAATGCCAAGTGGTCATGTTAATGTGGAATAAGGAAAAAAATTGGAGAAAAAAATTGATTTTTTTTTGGGGTGGTCTAACCACCTGTCAAACCGAAGCCCACCCATCGATCTTTGTGTGGCCAAAAATGTTGCTTTAACAATAATAGTGCCAAAAATTATTTTCAATGTTTTGTTTTGTAAAAATAAACATTTAGAGGGGTTAAACATGTGACCTAACCAACACACATCAATGTCTTAAAAAAATTAGATAGTAAACTAATCTACCAATAATTTCAAGCATAAGAATGGAAAAATATAGTTTTATTTAAAGAATAGGTTGGGGAGTCTCTAATGGTGGCTTGGGGTTAGAGGTTGGTTGTTCAAGTTTGAAAAAATACACATATCTAGCACTCCATGTTATCATCATTTAAATTCTAAATCCAAATGCAATAAAAAAAAATGATAATTGAAATGCCAAGCCAAATCCAATACTTTGATTTTGTTTTCAAAAAAACATGGGTGGGTGGACTGGAGGCTGAAGTACCATAGGGATATCAAAGGTTGAGATACATAGAGTCAAAGTGGATTGCGTTATTATAGAGATACATTTTTTAAGGTGGGGTGGTGGAATGGTTGTGGTATGGGGGAGAACTTACGAGGTTGAGGAGTAGAGCAAGTAGGGAAGACAATGGGTTCGAGGGAAGATAAAGGTTTGGCATGGTGTGGAGGTGATTTGGGATGGGTAGAGATAGTGTGGTAGGGAGGAGGGAAGTGAGGTACAAAAAGGTCACAAACATTAGGGAAGGGATGTAAGGGAGGTCATGTGGAGAAGGTGAAGGGATAAAGGGTTGGGGATGGGGAGTGGGGGAACATCAGGGCATGGGATATAGGCTGAGCCCACCAAGCCCCTCCCTCACCCTTCCCTTCAGCCCTGCTCCTGGCCCCCATCCCTCCACCTACCCAGACCCCCCCCTCTCCTGCATTCCAACCAT
Organism: Torreya grandis; assembly: GCA_037957365.1. Taxonomy (NCBI): domain Eukaryota; kingdom Viridiplantae; phylum Streptophyta; class Pinopsida; order Cupressales; family Taxaceae; genus Torreya; species Torreya grandis. The sequence goes on along the minus strand of JARHVA010006187.1, from coordinate 869,368 downwards.
ATCGTGCCTTGATGTTCCTCCAGTCCCCCTTATAACAAAACTTTCAAAAAAAAACACACACAAATTAAAATTAAATAACACAAATAAATTATTATTATGTACTTTTAATATATAAAACACAAACAAAAAAATTACCCCTCACTTTTTTTCAATTTTTAATATTAAAAATAAATAAATAAAATAAACATGAACCCTTATTAAAAAATCAAACCCTTTTAGTTATGGATGGCCAAAATTGACCATAAGATTTTGACAAATAAGGAGCACTAAAAGACATTGTTTCTCAAAATGAGAGTCTTCCCCTATAAATCAGTCACTTGGAATGCATCTATATGGTCAAATCTAGATAAAAATGCATGAATTCTCTAGAAATTGATTAGGAACTCGTAGACATGTTCTAAAAATCATAAATATAGGGGTCTATTTTTTGAAAAATGAAAGGCTATATGAGTTTTATCAGTTACTATGAACATGGTACAGAGGTATCCAAACTACAGAAAAAATAGATTATACTCTATATTACAAAACTACCTCAAGGAAGCCACCAACAGAACACTAATAGAAAGTTGATAGTCAACATAAGGTTTTTCACCCTTCTAGATACAATGAAATAGGAAAAAGTCCCCCAAAAAAACTACCTAAAAATGTGAAGCTAGCATATAATTCCTACTCTGACACCATATGATAGTTTTGGACTAGCTAGGATCAAGTATTATATACTTAGACATATCTTACATCATTAAAAAAATATAGAGATAGAGATTCAGGTATAAAAATATAACACTATTATTATTTTAAATTTTCACTAAGGCAAGTATTGAAAAATACAATAGACCTCATAATCTAACCATACCAATGCAATCAAGATAATGGCAATGCAATCTCAGGGATGTCAAGGCAATATGAGAGTGATGGAGAGCCTTGATTTTATAAAATAGGAAAAGCCTCATAAATTTAGGTGGGTGCATGAATGCAGGTGGTTTCATAAATACAAATGGTTGTGCATGGTTGCCTAAAATCTACTTTGGTGTTCATCTTGAACTTTAGTGAAATTTTCCATGTGAGTAGGCAACTTAGACTTTTATCCAAGTTGTAAAGTCCAAATAAGATTTATTTTCTAAATAAGAAAATAAGAGATCCTAGGAATGTTATTTATTGAATAAAAAAATATTTATGTGTAATTAACAATTTACACCAACATAATACATTATAGCCTTCAGTTTGTTTTTCAAGTGTAAATTATGTAATGTCTAGGGAAACATATTTTGCTACTATTGCAATAATAATCTCTACTGTTAGAACTAATGGTGTTGTCTATAACTGGTGTAGTTATGACGTTGGTATAAATAAAGTTGTTCATTTGGTAGCTAGGGATTAAATTTAAATACACCGGGATCCTATAATGTCATCCCACATTTTAAACCTTCATCTTGAGAGATTTCCTTGATTGAAGTTGAGCCAACAATAGTTTTATTGGGTTACACATAGGCCTTGACTATGTCAACTTATTTTGTTGTAGAGCCCTGCTCATACTATGCCACGTCTCCCAAATTTTGACTTGAATCAACATATGTCTGGCACATCGGTATTTGTATAACCCGATGTTGAAGTTGTTCCTCCTCTTCTTTCTTATTATTCACTTATTATTCTCTTGTCTTTTTCTCTTATTCATCTTTCTTCTTTTTCTCTACATCGTCCTTGACCTTTGTAGCTTATTTGCTCATGGATTTCTCTTGGGTTACCTTAGTATTTTTTGTTTAGTCATCATCAACCTTTTATTAAGCTACCTCCTTGTTGTACAAGTCTTATATCCTCTACTTTAGTGTCTTTTGCCACTTGATTTTCTACCTACATCTACTATTTAGCCTGTATGCATCTAATTCCACTCACTAGATTAACTTATTTAATAATGCTTAATATTGTCTAATATCCTATTCATCTAATCAAATCAATGCTTAATACCTATGTCTCATATTAACATCACCTCTTCATGCTCTTAAGTCAATTAATTAATTTATATTTAACTACATGAATATCCCGCTCTCCTTATATTCATATTTCTTAATATTCTAATTTCTAATTCACCCCACTTTCTAAAAAGAAAGTCTAGAAATTTTCAATCTCTAGAACTTTCTTAATTCTAAGAACCCCTTCTCAAATTTGAAATTTGGGAGGGAAATTTCACCTCCATTTCCTTCCAACACTTCTATAAATACAAGGGGCATCCCAAGCATTTGGACAAGGAATGATTGGAAGTCTATGCTAACTCCATCACTCTCCTCCATTAATCTAGTCTTGAGCTTATCATACTTCGCAATCCTACATCCCATTTCAGATATTCAATTTGTCAATTCGATCTTCAAGCAATATTATAGAGCTTTTGGAAAGGTTGTTTTAATTCCATCACTGATTGTTTCCTCCCTCTAATTCATTCCATTTGATGATCAGTTAAAGTTTGGATTTGGTTAATGGTTATGTACTTTTAATCTATTCTGTCCAAATTATGGGTGATATATTTTGGAGACCATAGTGGGATCCCTCCTCTTAAAATGACATTTTATGATTTTATTTTTGTTTGCTTTATTTCCAGGTCAGACCGAGGGAAAATTTATGGCTTAATTTTTATTTTTTTTTTGTGAATTTACATTTTTCAAAATAAAAACGTTATGTGTTTTAATAAACTACTCTTTACTCAAATAATTCCATTAAAAATATTTCTTGTTAATGGGCATCCCATTCTTAGCATTCCAAAGCATTATACGGTTTTAGATTTTATTGTGTATTGAAGAAGTTATGATAGTTTAGTATCACTGTTCTGGGTGTTTTTCTGCATTAATAGCTCTAGGTTTTACAGCGAATAATTAAGATGGTTATTTGTTTTGAGTCTTTTTTTAACTAACCTTAATCTATTTTACCTCTGGTTGAACTCTGCGAGATTTGGTTTTATTTTGTTAGTATTCTGCCTGATTTATTCCAGACTATGTAGCTATTAATATTTCGTTGGGCTGCTTTGCTTTATTACATCAGATAAATATAAGCCTCAAAGTTCACTATTTTTCATAGGACGAGTAATTTTTATCAAATTATCAAAATTGTTAAGTGCATTCTGTCAAATTATCAAATTGACGTATTTAACAGACACCTGCTACAGTGAGAACCCCAATGCAAATAGTGGCCGTCATTCTAAAGCCTTTTCTTTAGTTTTATAGATTTCTGTGTTTTATACAGTCGAACTTTTGTATAGGGATGTTTTGTTTTGATCAGACCACATAGTATGATTTCTTTTATTAAAAATTGGGAATTTAGAAGCAAGGTTTTTCATTAAGTGATTTGGTATTAAAAATTAAAAATAAAAACTAAACTTTTATTTCCCATGATATATGTATACATAGTTTGCTATAATAACATATTAAATGTAGTTTGTTTAGTATATTTTGTGAACCTGTAGCTACATAACTGTTAAAAATTGAAACTTTATAATTACTAATAGTTTTTGTAAGTTTATTTGACGGAGGCCACTTTACTAATGATATTATTTATGCGAGATCATTGGCCAAAGCACGTAAAAAGTCAAAACTGCTAACGTCATTTAAAAAAAAATATATCCACTGGATTTGCTAAACTATTAACCTTCAGTTTGCTTTCAATTTTTTTTTTTGAGTGGATTCATTTTTAATGAAATTTAGTGAATTTTGAGCCATTCCAAGCATTCCATCAACCTCAAATTCTTTTTGGCATCTCAAGCACTGCCCCTCAACCTCGCCTTGTATCGCGACAGGGTGCGTCACTGGGGCGCTGCCCTCAGACCCCACAAGGGATGGTACCTCTTGACCCCGCTCAAGGCTACTGCCCCCAGATCCCTACATCTTGACCCCTCATATAAAAATTATTAAAGTGCAAAACTCGTGATTTTTTTAGTGCTTTTATTAAGGCTTATTTAACTGACATTTTGTTTGGACTTTCATAGGGGTAAATTGGGTGGCCATTCTGTCTCGCTTGATTTTACCTATCAAACTACTAACAGTGTGCTTAACAGGTTGATCAGTCAAAGGTTAAATTGATCAAATTACTAATCAATTGTTTTATAGGTCGATAGGTCCCAAACTTGGTCTAGCTAAAACATTGTTTTTCTGTCATTTATTTGTTTTTCTTGTCAACACACTAAATTAATTGGGCTAAAGAGATTTTATTTTTCTAAGTGTGCCCTGAGGACTACAATGGTGTATGCTCTCCACCTTACATCCTTGCAATGATTCTTAGAGGTCCAAAATCCTCCCTAATTTTTTATAGGGTGTAGCATGATCATGAAAGTAATATTCATATGCTTACCAGTAGTCTATGAGGGTTGCTGATGTGGATTTCATAACCACACACTAGACCACACTTTATGTTATGGCGAAGTATAAATATCAAGATAACTGTCATAAAACACTGAAGAAAAATTTCCCATAAAGGGTTTTATGGAGTGAAGAAAATTTTGGCTCCAATACACAAAGTAGTTAAACAACATCCTACACAGATTTGATCTCCACCGTACCTAGCATATATTAAGGACTCTCCTAGTGATCATGTATAAACCTAGAATAGGACCTTCAATCATGACAAGTGACTTGTTACCAGAGTCAGTATTATCTCCCATAGTGACTGTTATGTGAAAACAGGGTTGAGATGGTTTGGTAAATTTCATTATGGGTCACCAACTTACAGACTCACCTGCGAAGCCATTAGAAAGTGTAGTCATCAATTTCCACTCCCAAAGATAGTTTATCAGTCATAAGCTTGTGGTTTCCTTGATTTATTTGAGTGTTTTAGAATACTAGTGTTATTTTCAAAACTTACAGCCTACACACTCAAATTCATACATCTAGTTGGCCTTTAGGTTATACACTTGTCTAAATCATACTCAGCATACCCCTAATCATCATTTCATCACCATAGACTTGTCATGATCTCAAATCATCATGAATCCCTCCATATATTCCCATCTACCCTTCATCACATAATCCTATATCCACTCTGATTTAAGCAATTTGGTCTAAGTCTTGAGCTCATCCAGGGTCATACTTCCATCCTAAAACCATTTCTAAATCCTTAGTCTACTATCCTTCTGTATTATTTCATACTCAGTCAATACTCTATTCACTACCTGTTACTCTGTCAGTTTTTGACCTAGCACCTAGTCATTTTTAAATCTGATCATCTTGCCTATTTATAGCTATCACCTATCTAAGTCATCACATTGTTGGTTTAAACGAGGTTAAGAGGGCTTGGTAGATTCCATTATGGGTCACCAACCTATAGAGTCCATCATCGCCTATCTAAACCAATACTGAGTCAATACTCTATTCACTACCTTTTACTCTGCTAGTTTTTGACCTAGCACCCAGTCGTATTTAAATCTGGTCATCTTACCTATTTATAGTTATCACCTGTCTACATCATCATATTGATGGTTTAAATGGGGTTGAGAAGGTTTGGTAGATTCCATCATCATTTTTATGTGCAAATGGGGTTGAGAGGGTTTGACAAATTCCACTATGGGTCACCAACCTACAAACTCACCTACAAAGCCATTAGAAGGTGTAGTCATCGATTTCCAATCACAAAGAGAGTTTATTAGTCATAAGCTTGTGGTTTGATAAATTTATTTGAGTGTTTTGGAAGACCATTATTATTTGCAAAACTTATAGCCTATAAACTCAAATCCATACATCTAGTTGGCCTTAGGTTATACACTTGTTTAAATCATATTCATCATACCCCTAATCATCATTTCATCACCATAGACTTATCGTGATCTCAAATCATCATTAATCCCTCCATATATCCACATCTACCCTCCATCACATAATCCTATATCCACTCCAATTTGAGAAATTTGGTATAAGTCTTGAGATAGTCCAGGGTCATACTTCCATCCTAATACCATGTATAAATCCTTAGTCTACTATCCTTCTGTATGATTTCATACTCAGTCAATACTCTATCCACTACCTTTTACTCTACCAATTTTTGACCTAGCACCCAGTCGTATTTAAGTTCGGTTGTCTTGCCTATTTATAGCTATCACCTATCTAAGTCATCACATTATTGGTTTAAGATCGGGCACTAGTCAAAACCCTATCCTTTTGCTAGTTTAAATATTGGATTATTAATATAGTGATAACACCTATCATCCTATTAGTTTGAAATTCGACCCTCGTTTGACATCACAATCCCTTTTAGTCTATATTATCCTTGTCCATTACCATCATACTAGCTTAATCATTTAGGTTTCCCTTTTACACAAGGATCATATCTTACCTATCACCATAATCAACCTTCAAATCACTCTATCTTTTGTCTACCATCCATCCACCATCATGGATTTGGACCCTATTTTAGTTAAGCAATATCTTTTTGCCAAAAAGGATGCATACCTTTTACAACTCCTTGATATGGGTGCCCATATTCATGATGACTTCAAATCCATACAACTCAAGTTATCTACACCACAATAACCTCATGCCCTTCCTCATCAACCTCCATATACATGCAACAGTTGTGTCAACTAATCCCAATCCACTCCCCTATACATTATCCATGACACTAATCTTGATTTTCCTATCCTACTAGAAAAGGGAAACTGAGATTGACAACCACGTCCCACACGTTTTCATCTCCCAAATAACCATAATCAAATTCCTCCAAACTTAAGTTTAGAAGCACTGATAAGCAATATATCCCACTCCCAATATCTATAAAATCCCTCTTTCTAATTTTTTTTGATGCCGACATGATTATCTACCCAGAAACAAAACCTCTAGATTGCACCATACCTAAACCTTCATGTTATTATGTGGATCATTTTTTTTATATACCATAGAGT
>JARHVA010006187.1:807500-857500 GCA_037957365.1 Torreya grandis | reverse complement strand
TCTCACAACACTCTAAATGAATTTGGCCTTTCTCTTTTCTTTCCACATCCCACATTTATCTTACATCTTTTATTCCATTTTCATCTTTTTATTAACTGTATCCAATATTTCTCGAGAGGTGGTTGAGCTTCCACTACCTTCTCTACCAATAACCATGCCTTCCTCCTTTGGGTCACTAATTTCAACACCAATGATGTTATCCTTAGTGCTCTATAAAGATTCTTGGTACAAAGGTACCATGCCAAATGATGCATACATCTCCTTATGGAGATATTGAATAGGTTCTTCAAAACCTGCCACACATATTAATTATCATCCTTGACACATCGCAATGATAGCCTCTTATATAAAAAAAAACCCCACAGGTCTCAACTTGACTACAATGATTAAAATTTGACTCATAGCAATGATGGCCTTTTTCCCAAAAGCTTTTGTAGATCCTAATAGAGGTCCCCCTCTTAAAACTTGTCTCATAGTGATAACATTACCACTTCACTCTTATTAACCCATTTTACCACCTCGCATTGGCAACTTGATAGCATTCTTCACCTCTTCCAAAGAAACGACCTTATTTGTATCACCTCCATTATTTTTTGGTACCTCCCTCTTATTTTTGATTCATATTTATCCACCTTTCTCACTCCAATTATATTAATCATAATGTATATGGGATTATTCCATACATAACACTCCATTTACATTTGGTCTTCTCACACTTTGTAGGAACCTCGATCACCTGAGCTACCTAAGGTCTACTTGACCATCATCATGTTATAATCAAGTCCCCAATATTTCATCAGTCTACCTCCTCTCTTATCCAATATTGAGCTATAAGGACACTTATCTATCCTTAGTTAGAGATCCATAGTTCTCTCGAGCATGTGTCATTGTTTAGGATACATTGAAATATTGTAGCTCTCTTTGTCACTCTTTAGTTATTGTTGATTCCCCCTATGGATGTATCAACAATTGTGACACCATCATTTTCACTCCCTATCCATATATATTTACCAGGGGCATCATCAATACCATCATATTGTATCTCATCAATTGATGACACTTCACCTCATCCACCCCCATTCTTTACATCCAATTCCTCTATTTCCTCTATTCCTCATCTAGTCTCATGTTCCTCACATCATTATTCCCATTTTGGGATAACTACATCAGCCTGAGGTCTCTTGAGACTATATAGGTAGCACTTGGTCACCCATGGTGCCCAAATACAACTCAGTTATACTAACCATTCCTTCCATTTCATCCCTTGGTCTCTTGATCAAATTATTTTTCCTTTGTCCACTACTCATTAATCTCGCTTGACACATGATTTGATCTACACCTATCATTTAAATTATCAAATCATTGTGTTCTTTTATCTTGATGCTCCCTTAATATATATCCTTGATTGAGATACATTGACTACTCATGGCCTTTTATCTTTCTATCTCATAGCACTCCTTGGCATGCATCCTTTCCTACAATACATCAAAATATTATAGCCTCATTCATCAATTTGTTTGGTCTGTGTATTTTTATCTTGCATACATCCCTGCTTTCGATACGTCAAAAATATTAGGACACATTCATTGCATTAAAGATTACATCTATCCCTTGCATGCATGCTTGCTTGGGATATGTTGAATACTTGCAGCCTTCTTATCTTCTCATCCTCTTGTTATAGTTGGTTCCCATTTCAAACATGTCAATAACAGTGACTTCATTGTCTTCATTCCATATGCATGTCTTTGGTAGGGACATTGTTAATTTGTATCTCAATACTCATATCAATTTCATCTTCTTCATCGTTGATCTCACATCTAGCATTCCCTTGTCTATTCATGCACACCACCCTCTTTTCTTCTTTTTGAGTGGCCACCCATCTCATTCTTCTCTGCATGTCCCCTCGAGGGGGCATCATTTTCCCAAAAATTTATTCAAACTCATCCATGATCATCTTTCTTATTTCAAAGAGGGGAAAAATGTATGGATCTAATTTTGCTCACTAAATTAAATTATTTAATTATGCTTAATATCATCTAATATCCTACTCATATGATCTAATTAACACTTAATCCATATGTCCCATTATTAACATCACTTCTTCATGCCCTTAATTCAATTAATTTATTTATCCTAGCTACATGAATACCCCACTCTCCAAATATTCATATTTCTTAATATTCTAATTTCTAATTCACCCCACTTTCTAAACAAAAAGTCTAGATATTTCCAATCTCTAGAAAATTCTCCATAAAGTTGACATGACATAATTATGATTATATAATTATTAATACAACCATATATGTTGTGTTGAATTCACCAGTCCCTTAGTAGTCATATCATATGAGGATGGTAATGGTACAATCCCAATTCCTATAGATTGTAATCCCTTAATAAATGAATATTGAAACCTTTTGAAATGCTTTACATTGAAACATTTCTTGTGAATTTAAATTCATTCAATATCATAGTTTAGCAAGTCTCTTACGAGGATTGTTTAGTTTTTATGAATCTTATTTAACTTTCATGATGATATGGAAATAAACGTGATAAGAGATAAGTTTGATTATATCATTCCTAGTGCAATCAAATCATGCAAGGATATTAATGGTCTAAGTTATTATGTTGATCTCATCCTTCAACATTTACTAAAAACTCATATAACATGAGGAACCTAGTTCCCATAAATATGACCTTAAGAAACGTTTCTCTTTAATACATTAATAATTGACCAATTTATATATTTAGTTAAGCAAAGATCTTGTAAATATTGATCATTTTATGCACTTCCATTTTATTTACTACAACCTCCATTTACTGTAAATGATAAGTTCACCATTTTTTCAATAAATTATAAATATTATTGCAGATTCACTTTTTCATCTTTATAAAATTCCACAAATTCTAATTTTTTCCCATCAACATGAAATCCATTCCCATAGGATTTTCCAGACTAGCAAATCTATGTCTAGATAGATTCGCCATGCATCCATAATTTTTTTTTAGTAGGTTTATTAACCTTTTCCCTAATGGTAAAGAATTTTTATGGAATTTGTGGTGGATTACATATGTCCAAGAATGGAAATGGTTATTTATATATTTTTGTAGATAGATTTAACAAAATATGTATTTTAATTTCATTTAAGAAAATAATAAAAGGGAATGAAGCAGTTGAACTATTTTGTTCTTGTTGGCAATTTGAGAGTGTCATGAGTTGTCATTGATGTCAAATGTACAAATAAGTCATAGTGATGATGAACTTAAGGATATTTTGCATTTCCAGAGTAATTCGAGTTTATCAAGTCCATGTACTTGTGGAGTATTTAGGTTTGTGAAATTCATGTACTTTTACTTATAAAGATTTATAAGTAAAATTGGTTCAAGAACCTGACAGGGTCAAGACAACATGAATCAAGTTTGTCAGCACAATTTTCTTATACTTATAATGTTTTATGAGTAAAGTAGGTTTGACAACCCGACTGGATCAGGATGGAGTAATTTGGGTTTGTGAACTTCATGTGCTTCTAGTTATAATATTTCATAAGTAAAGCAATGCAAATAACCTGACTAGGTCAAGACAATGCAAATTGGGCATGTGAACTCTATTTTCTTCAACTTATAATTTTTCATAAGAAAATTAATATAGAGAAATTGATTGGGTGAAGTCAGAGTGAATCGGGTTTATCGAGTGACTTAACTTATTTCATGGTTTATAAGTCAAACAATGTAAAGAATCTAAACTTGTCTAGTGGAGTTCATTGCATTTTTAGGATGTATTTAATTCTTTCATTTTTATAAGTAAAGATTTGAGAAGAACTCATAGCGGAGAATTATTTCAAAAAAATGGATTAAGTCTCTATTAGGCAAAATTTCCATGATAACATTTCCAAACGGCAAGTGGACCCTTTCAAAAGTCTCGAAGGGTACCTTGCAAAAAGTTTGAAGGGCAAGTGGACTCTTGTAAATGTCCTAAAGGGAAAATGGAATATTCAAAGCTTCCGAAGGGATCATTCAAAAAATTCCAAAGGACAAGTGACCTAAAACAAAAATTTTGAAGGGTATGTTGCAGTAGTTCTAAAGGACATTTTTGGGAAGAAGACTTTCATGAATTATTTCAAAAAATTTGTCAAGGATATGTAGACACTTGAAAAAATGTTGAAGGGATCTTTTCAAAAAGGCCGAAGGGTATGTCAACCTTTACATAAAATTTGAAGGGTACTTGAACAAAATTTTCAAGGAAATTGTCTGCAACAATTCTTTTAGGGAAATCATCCATAATAATTCTTTCGAAGAAATTGTCCCAAAGAGCCCTTGACAAAAAACCTACAATAATTTATTCAAAGAAGAAAGGTCACTTACAATTTTGTTGAATGGTAAGTGTGAAGTCATGTAGGGAATTTTCAAAGGGTTAAGGTAGGTTAAATATTGATAAATTTTGAAGAGATCAACGAAGGGGAAGTAAAACATAAATGTCAAATAAATTGAGATGAAGCCAAAATGCTAAAGTTTAATGATCAAGCTAGTATAAAGTAATGCATCATCAAGAACTCGATGAAGTAATGCATACTCAAAAACCTGAAAAAAGGAGGGTTGTTTATAGAATGAGTCATGCATCTTCAAGAACTTGATGAAGTAATGCATTGTCAAAAACCTGATAAAAGGTAGATTGCATAAGGATAAGGTATGCATCTTCAAGAACCCAACAAAGTAAGTGAGTTACAAAAGTTTGGTGTGATGAGTGAAGAAAATAATTAGTTCTTCTTGTAAAAATGGTTATTCTTCTGAAGTATTCTATATATTTCAAATGTTGTAATCAAGATGGTTTGATGTGAAATTCCAAAGAGGCAGAGAGAAAGAAAGACAAATAGTTATTTTCATTTTGGAATGAGAAGAGTCGAGTTGTAGATGTAGATATATGAGACTCATATGAGCATGGAGGTATGATGATAGAATTGAAGAATATCAGAGCATCAAATATATAATTTTAGAGATAGAGAAAGGGTGCATAAGGATCAAATATCACACTAGAGTGTGTTGAATGAGAAATGAGTAGTTATAGACTAGACATGCAACAAAGAATAGAGATTTGGATTCTATTGTGAATCTAAGTCATTAATTTGAATTGTAAATGTCTAATTAGCTAGTGCCATTAGATTAAACTAACTTGGTGCTCATAATAGGGAGTGGGTGCTTCCTTAGAGTTGGTGCTCTTAAAATAGGGGATTGGTGTCTCTTTGGGATGGGTGTCCTTAAATGTAACCAGTGAGGTTCAGTTAGTGAGAAATTTTTTGTGAGGGTAGATTAGAATAGTAGTTTCTAGTACATTCTCACCATGGTTTTTGCCTCTTTATTTCCACATATAAGTCATGTGTTGTGTGGTGTAATTCTGTGTATGAGATATCTCTCTTTGATTTATTTAAGTTTTTTTTATTTGTTTAACCTTCATCTTGAAAGTTGTAAGTAATCTAGTTTTTGAGTTCTATTGATTCATGCCCCCACTCAGTAGATAGGTGTGTTCAAAAATTTGTATCAGAGCCATAGGTTCCTAGTGAAAAGCTTAATCAACTCAGGGGAATCTTGGAGTTTGAACACAAAATGACTAGTCATGAAGGAACATCATCAAACAAGGCACCTTTATTTGATGGGACTAACTATGATTTCTAGCACATAAAGATGGAAGCATATTTGACCTCTTTGAGATTTGATATCTTGATGTCTATTGAGAGTGGATACACACCCCTTACTATTTATCCTACCGATCAAGTAGCAAAGAAGACATGTGAAAACAATGCCAAAGCAAAGAATGTTATTCTCTGTGGATTGTCAAATAATGAGTTTGTCAAAGTGATGCAATGTCAAAGTGCAAAAGACATATGGGTCAAATTAAAGAGCATATATGAAAGAGATGACAGAGTAAAACAATCCAAGCTTGAAATATATAAGGGAATGTTTTAGAATCTTAAGATGAGTGAGAAAGAGAAGATTACAAACTATCTTCTTAGGATAGATGAGATTGTAAATGCAATCAGAGGACTTGGAGAGACAATGGATGAATCAATCATTGTCAAAAAGGTTTTAAGATCTCTAACAACAAAGTATGATTCTAAAATTTTTTCCATTGAAGAAGCAAGAGATCTGAACAAGCACACAGTAGATGAGTTGCATGGAACTTTCACTGCATATTAGATGAGGCTGGGAGATGCTGATTTATCCAAGAGGGAAGTTTATTTCAAAGTTTCTAAGTAGGTAGAAGAAAAAAAATCTTAATTCTGAATCTGAGGAGGTTGATGATGTAGAAGCTGATTTCATCAAAAAATTGAAGAAGGGCTAAGGAAAATACAAAGGTAAGTTACCTTTTAAATGTTTTAATTATGGAAAGATAGGTCATTTTACTGCTAAATGTCCACATAAAAGGAAAGATTATTCTGATTCATCTGAGAAAAATCAAAAAGAGAAATCCTATTATCCGAAGAAGAAGAAAAGCTTCTTTAAGAATAAAAAGGGGTTGTATTCAAAAGAAGATAGTGACTCTGTTGATGACAATAGTAGTTCAAGTGATGAGCATGATAGTGCTTTTATGGCCAAACAAAATGAAGTGCTATTCATGACTTATGAATCAACTTCTTTATGCCAAGAAGAAGAGGAATTAGATGATGATGAAGAAGAGGAAGGAGAAGTAAATATGAAATGTGAACTCATTTGTGCTATAAAAGAAATAGACAAGCTTAGAAAGGAAAATTCTAAACAAAATAAGCTTAGTCTAAATTTTTTTGAGAAATTGAATAAAAGAAATGAGGAATCAGATCAAATGATAGTGAGTTTGAAGACCCAAGATGAGGAGGCAAAGAGGATAGAGGATGTAGTCAAAATTGATTTGCAAGCAAAGTCCTTAGAATTCTTAAAAATGGAGGAAGAAATCATGGACGTAAGAGAAAATATCAAAAAAGCCAAAGAAAAATCTAATAGAGGTTTGAAATTGAAAGGAGGATCTACAATACTGGATGAGATGATTAGCTCACAAAATCCCTTCAAATAAAAATTAGGACTTGGGTATGAGAAAGGCAAGAGTCCCATGTTGAGTAAAACTGGGAATTCGTATGGAAATTTCAAGGTAGTAGTAGAATCAGGAATCAAAAAAGAATAAAATCACATTCCTAAAGAGAAGAAGAAAAGTAATAACTTTTTTCCTACAAAGACCAAGGTTGTTACTAAAAAAATCAACATAACAACAAGGAACGTGAAGAAGATAGAGTTCAAAAGATCTCCTTTAAATCACCAAAGGAAAATGATAACCATGTATTCCTTATCATTTTATGGTTATTGTTATAGATGTAATCAATTTGGGCATGAAGCAATTGATTTTAAATTTGTACCTAAGAAAAGGATAAGCTTCTTAAGTAAGAATACATTTTCTTCTTTGCTAGATCTAGATGTTTTATGTTACAACTATAATAATTTTAGGCATATAGCAAACTATTGTAGAACAAAGATTATTAAATATAATAAATCAAAAAGCATTGAGACTCCTAAAGTGAACAAAGGCTCATAAATCAATGACACAATAAAGATAAGTACAGTCAAGAAGCCTAAGGAGATATGGAAAAAGAAGAATTAGTCTATGATTTAACAAACAACATTACATGCTAAAGAGAAAAATCTATGAGTCATAAATAGTGGCTGCTCAAAGAATATGATAGGAGATAAAAGTAAGTTCACAAATTTGAGCCAATGCAAAGAAGGGACTGCCCATTTGGGAAATAATACTGCAGTCAAAATTAGAGGCAAAAGAACCTTATGCATTGATGGAAAGCTTCCTACACATGATTTTTTGTATGTTAAAAGACTAAGACATAATCTGTGGAGTGTCAGTCAAATGTGTGACAATGGCTATAAATTCATATTATATGCTAAAGGTTGTGAATTAAAAAGGTCTATAAAAATTGTTGCACAAGGAAAAATGACTAAGAGTAACATATATAATATAGTTGAAGTAAATAATACAAATTATCTCATGACAAAGATTGATGAGAGTTGGTTATGACACAGAAGGATGGGCCATGTTAACTTTGATAATTTAATCAAAGTAAGTTCCAATAAGTGTGTAAGACACATGCCCAAAATAACCAAGCCTATAGACATAACTTGTAGAGAGTGCCAACTCGATAAATAGATCAGGGTCTCATTTCAAACTAAAGAGCATGCAACTACAAAGCCTTTATAGATAGTTCATACTGATCTTTGTAGACCAACCAAGACAAGAGGATCCAAAGTAGTGTATTACTTCATTCTATTTGTAGATGAATATACTAGAATAACATGGGTAACCTTTTTAAACAACAATTCTCAAGCCTTTGAGAGATTGAAAAATTTTAGAGCCATGGTTGGAAATGAGATTGGTAGAAAGATTAAGTGCCTCAAATCTAACAAAGGTGGTGAATTCACTTCAAATTAATTCATAGAGTACTATGAGAAGCATGGAATTAAAAGACATTACTTAGCTGCAAGAACTCCATAGTAAAACAGAGTGGTTGAAAGAAAGAACAAGACTGTCAAGGAAATGGCTAGAACAATGTTAAAAGAAGCCAACCTACCTGATGGCTATTGGAGAGAGGCAGTTCAAACAACTATATACATTTTGACCCAAGTTTAGTTGATTGTGAACAATGATAAGACTCCATACAAACTATGGTATGGAAAGCCTACCTTGGTCAAGTACTTTAGAGTGTTTGGAAGCAAATGCTACATTGAAAGGAAGGAGAAAAAGTTAGGTATTTTTGAGTCACATTGTGATGAGAGAATATTTCTTGGTTATTTCACTCATATCAAAGCTTATGTTTGATATAACAAAAGATTGCATAAACTAGTGGAAATCATTCATGTTAAAGTAGAAGAGATCTTCAAAGAAGATATTTAACCAATAAAGGATATCAAAGTTGAAGAGCTAAAAGAAGAATATAAGAATGAAATGTTAGAAGATGAAGAACAAGAGGTGAAAAGGATTGAAAAGGCACTCCCAAAATGTGTTCAAAAGGATCATCCTAAGGAGCAGATCATTAGAGACATGAAAAAAGGAGTTCAAAGAAGGAGAAGAACTAAAATGAGAAAAGAACAAGTTTTGCTTTACTATCTGAAATTGAGCCCAAAAACTATACTGAAGCTAGCAAAGATGAGAATTGGCAAAAGGCCATGAGTGAGGAACTAAGTCAAATATAAAAGAATAAAACTTTATAGTTATTTTCAAGACCCACAGACAAGAATGTCATCAACACAAAATGGGGTTTTAAAAACAAGTTGAATGATGATGGAACTATTGTGAGAAACAAAGCTAGACTTGTTTTTAAGGGATATACTTGGGTAAAAGGAATAGAATTTGAGGAGACATTTACCCCAATGGAAAGATTAGAATCTATCAGAATGTTTTTAGCATTCTCAATCTTTAATAAGTTTAAAGTCTATCAGATGGATGTTAAATCAACCATCTTGAATGGAACCTTAGATGAAGAAGTTTATAGTGAACAACCTGAAGGTTTTCAACTGACAGATAAGGAAGACTATGTGTGAAAATTGAAAAAGGTGATGTATGGTCTAAAACAAGCACCAAGAGTATGGTAT
The DNA here is from genome assembly GCA_037957365.1 of Torreya grandis. Lineage (NCBI taxonomy): Eukaryota > Viridiplantae > Streptophyta > Pinopsida > Cupressales > Taxaceae > Torreya > Torreya grandis. The sequence goes on along the minus strand of JARHVA010006187.1, from coordinate 847,888 downwards.
TCAAGGCTAGATCAATATTTGCAGTAATAAGGATTTATCAAAGGATGTGTTGATAGTAATCTATATGTTAAGTCTGAAAATGGACATATGTTGATCATAGTTGTCTATGTTGATGACATTATTTTTGGTGGCAGCAACAACAATATGTGTAAAGAAATCATAAATCAAATGCAAAATAAGTTTGAAATGTCCATTCTGGGAGATCTTTCATTTTTTCTTGGTTTACATGTTGTGCAATCCAAATAAGGAATATTTATATCTCAGACCAAGTATAAAAAGGAGATACTCAAAAAATTTAGTATGGAGGATAGTAGACTAGTTAGCACTCCCATGATAACTGGATGTAAGTTGAGGAAGAGTGATGAATATCTTGAAGTGAACCATACTTTCTATAGGTTAATGATTGGTAGTTTTCTATATCTTACTACAACAAGACTACACATCATGAAATATGTATGCATGTTTGCTAGATTCCAGGCTGCTCCAAAAGAAAGACATGTAAATGCAATAAAGAGAATCTTTAGATATATAAAAGGAAAAATAGACTATGGATTATGGTACCTATCAGTTGACGATTTCACTTTGTCAGCATACACAGATGCTGATTGGGTAAGAATCATAAATGATAGAAGAAGCACTATTGGTGGTGCATTCTTCCTTGGTAACAGATTTGTTTCATGGCTGAGTAAAAAACAAGACTCAGTTACACTATCTATAGCAGAAGAAGAATATGTTGTAGTAGTGGCATGTTGTAATCAAGTGTTATGGATGAAGTAGTCACTAGAATATATTGAAGTAGATTTCAAAAGACCAATTCCCATTTTGTCTGACAATTCAAGTGCTATAAATATATCCAAGAATCCAGTGATGCACACCAGAACAAAGCATATATCAATCAAGTATCACTTTCTAAGAGAAAAGGTTGGTGATCAAGATGTCACAATGAAATATGTTCCAACAAAAGACTAAATTGTGGATATATTCACTAAACCTTTGCCTAAGGACCAATTTGAATATCTGAGATAGTGGTTGGGAGTGGTAGCTCCTACACCACATCACTAGTTCTTAGTGAGTAGGCATAATTCCATGGGGAATATAAAAGGAACATCACTAACTCCTAGTATAAGAAGAGTTTGGGACAATGTATTATGGCCTAAGGGGGAGCTACTCTTATCTTGTTCTAATATGACAGGTGTGAGGATCAAAAATAGTGAGGTACCTAAACAAGTGTATTTTAGGGGAAGCTAGTTGACATGTTGGGAGAAGATGCTTTGTCATTAATGTCAAAAGGGGAGAAAAAAACAAGACATAGATGCAAAATAGGGAAAAGAAGTAAATCAAGGGATATTATCTAGTCTTGCAGAGATATTTTCCATCAATGCCAAAGGGGAAGATTATTGGAAATTTGAGAGTGTCATGAGTTGTCATTGATGTCAAATGTACAAACAAGGCATAGTGATGATGAACTTAAGTAGCTTTTGAATTTACAAAGTAATTTAGGTTTGTCAAGTCCATGTAGTTGTGGAGTATTTTAGGTTTATGAAATTCATGTACTTCTACTTATAAAGGTTTATAAGTAAAGCTAGTTTGAGAACTTGACTAGGTCAAGATAACATGAATCGAGTTTGTCAGCTTGATATTACTATACTTATAATTTTTTATTAGTAAAGTAGGTTTGAGAACTCAACTGGGTCAGGATGGAGTAACTCAGGTTTGGGAACTTCATGTGCTTCTACTTATAAAATTTCATAAGTAAAGCAATACAGAGAACCTGACTAGGTCAAGACAATGCAAAGCAGGCATGTGAACTCTATTTGTTTCAACTTATAAAGTTTCATGAGAAAAGCAATGTAGAGAACCCAACTAGGTGAAGTTAGAGTGAATCGGGTTTATCAAGTGATTTCACTTCTTTCATGATTTATAAGTCAAGCAGTGTAAAGAATCTGAATTTGTCTAGTGGAGTTGATCAAGTTTTTAGGATGTCTTTACTTGTTTCATTTTTATAAGTAAAGATTTGAGAAGAACCCATAGTGTAGAATTATTTTATAAAAATGGATTAAGTGTCTGTTAGAAAAAATATCCATGACAACATTTTTGAAGGGAAAGTGGACCCTTATAAAATTCTGAAGGGCAAGTGGACCCTTGAAACGTCTCGAAGGGTACCTTGCAAAGATTCTGAATGGCAAGTGGAATCTTGTAAAAGTCCCAAAGGGTACCTTGTAAAAAGTTCGAAGAGCAAATGGTCTATTCAAAGCTTTAAGAGGGATCATTAAAAAAATGCCAAAGGACAAGTTTTGAAGGGTATGTTGCAGTAGTTCCAAAGGACATTTTTGGGAAGAAGACTTTGATGAATTCTTTGAAAAATTTTGTCAAGGATATGTAGACACTTGTAAAAAATTTGAAAGGATCTTTTCAAAAAGGCCAAAGGCTATGTGGACCTTTACAACAAAGCCGAAGGGAACTTGAACAATTCTTTCAAGGAAATTGTCCACAATAATTATTTCAAGGAAATTATCCGCAATAATTCTTTCGAGGAAATTTTCTGCAACAATTATTTCAAAGAAATTGTCCTGAAGAGCCCTTGACAAAACACCTGCAATAATTTATGTGAAGAATAAAGGTCACTTGCAACTTTGTCAAAGGGTAAGTGTGACGTCGTGTAGGGCATTCTCAAAAGGTCAAGGCAGGTTAAAGATCGATCAAGTTTGAAGAGATGACAAAGGGGAAGCAAACCATAAATGCTAAAGAAATTGAGATGAAGCCAAAGTGTCAAATTTTAACGATCAAGTTAGTTTGAAGTAATGTATCTTCAATAACCTGATGAAGTAATGCATAATCAAAGACTCGATAAAAGGAGGGTTATTTAAAGAATGAGTCATGCATCTTCGAGAACCTGATGAAGTAATGCATTGTAAAAAAATTGACAAAAGGTGGATTGCTTAAGGATAAGTCATGCATCTTCAAGAACCCGACAAAGTAAGTCAGTTACAAAGTTTGGCATGACTAGTGAAGAAAATGAATCGGTTCTTCTTGTAAAAATGGTTATTCTTCTAAAGTCTTCTATATATTTCAAATTTTGTAATCAAGATGATTTGATGTGAAATTCTAAAGAAATGAAGAGAAAGAAAGATAAATAGTTCTTTTCATTTTGGAATGAGGAGATTCAAGTTGTAGATACAGATATATGAGACTCATATGAGCATGAAGGTATGATGGTAGAATTGGAGAATATTAGAGCATCAAACAGATAAGTTTAGAGATAAAGAAAGGGTGTAGAAAGAGCAAAGATCACACCAGAGTGTGTTGAATGAGAAATGAACAATTGTAGACTAGACATGCAACAAGGAATAGAGATTTGGATTCTGTTGTGAATTTAAGTCATTAATTTGAATTGTAAATGTTTGATTGGTTGGTGCTATCAGATTAAACTAAGTTCATGCTCAGAATATGGAGTGGGTGGTTCCTTAGAGTTGTTACTCTTAAAATAGGGGATTGGTGTATCCTTGGGATGGGTGTCCTTAAATGTAACCAGTGAAATTCAATTAGTGAGACAAATTTTGTGAGGCTAGATTAGAATAGTAGTTTCTAGTAGCATTCTCACCATGGTTTTTCCCTTTGGGTTTCCATGTATAAATCATGTGTTATTGTGTTTTGCTTCTATGCATGAGATATCTCTCTTTGATCTATTTAAGTTTTTTTTTAATTTGTTTAACATTCATCTTGAAAGTTGTAAGTAATCTGGTTTTTGAGATCTATTGATTCATCCCCCCTCTCAATAAATAGGTGTGTTCAATAGTTTTAATGTTTGGTTACATTTTTTATTACCTCAGTCTATTGTATCAGATATCAACTAAAGTTTCACTAAAAAACACTATGGGAAATATGGATACTAAGCTGAAAGGATGTACCACTTTCCATCTTCAAACTGATGAACAGACAGAGGTGGTCAATAAGACTTTGGTTTAGCTAATAAGAGGTCATAACAATAGGTATGTGAGGATTTTGGATGAGTCTTTAACATAGATTAAATAGTCATACAACATGGCAATATATAAATTCACTAATATGTCACTATTTTAATCATGTTTGGGTTATTTTCCAACTAATCCACTTGATGTTGCATTCGAATAGTAGGTAGAGATATAAAAGCAAGATTCAGAGGTAACAAACTTTGAAATTTTCATTGAAAGGATTGTGTTAATCCATATAAAAGAGAAATATCAATTATAAAAGTCTCAAAAAAATTACAAGGCCAAGAATGGACAACAATGTAAAGGGCACACATTCAAGGTTGGTGGTGAGGTATGGGTATATTTGAGAAAAGAGAGAATCCAATGCTAAGATAGGAAGTTTAAGCGACTATTGTATGGACCATTTTCCATTTATTTACCCTCACTCATATTAATGTTCTTAGTTTTTAATTGTGATAAATTGAATTTGTATGATCCATCCATGCTAGATTAGGAATTAAAAGAATAATTTCTACCTTCCATATGAGACTTGGTTGTGGATGCACAAGGAGAATAGGAGGATACAATATTACAATGGAAATTTTGAGAGAGACATAGTTAATCACAAGAGTATTGGAAAATTGGACTCAAGGGGAAGACACCAAGGCAATCTAAGTGGTACTCCAATGATAAGGTGGAATATTTTCTTCCACATCTCCTCCCCCACTAGGAAGGCTTTTGTGGGGACAAAATACCCTCAATAAGGGAGGTATGATCCATAAGGATCCAAAACCAAGCCATTCACTAGGTAGCAAACAACAAACCTGGTTTCATTCATCTTAGAGACTCAAGCTAGAAGTTCTAACAATGGTGGCAAAATTGTTGCTTCATTTAGGTGATAGTTGTGTAATCGCCAAGGTCGTTACATAATCATTAGTTCATGCAGGTTGAAATTTTCAAAATGTCAATCTAATTTAACTAGTAGTTTCATCCATGGAAACCAAACACATGATTTCAAAAAAGATAAATTGTATCTTCAAATTCTCAAATGATTGAGGAGCCTTTGGTGCATGAAAGGACATCTTCATAAAGGATAAGAAGCACATTACAGACATAGGATGGCATCAGTGAACAAAGCAAGTGTCTAGATATTTATAGGAAGGATTGGATTAAATAAATAGTGAGGAAAGCTTTGTGAGTAGAATAGTTGTGTGTTTTAGTTATTCTATATCTCATTTTAATCTATCATTTGCAAATACAATATGGGAAGTAGAGCTATTGCCTCTTCCAATTGGTTTTTCCTTACACTTTTTGGGGCTTTCTATGTCAAAAATATTTATGTCAGTTTTCTCCATTATTATGAGTTTATCTAAGTGAATTTGCATTCATATTAAGTTTCTAAGCATTGATATCTTCCAATAGAATAAATATACACTAATTATAGATCATTGTATGAATTAAGTTGTCATTTTTGGACAAAAATCAAGGTAGACTAACAAGTTTTCATTTTGTGAATTCTAATAAGTTAATGACTTGATATTTTATATGTTATCCCAACTTCAGGAATTAGGGCACAAGAGTTATTAGGCATTTAAAGAGTTCAATGTTATCTTCTAACCTATAAGGTTTAAGCTATTTAATTATAATGGGTATGAAAATTTTGATTTTTTAAATGGAAGGACATACTCCCAATAATAATTTAAGCTTATTTTTAATAGTGGAAAATGAAAATGCTCATGTATTATAAATAATAAAAAAACATTCTGACTTATTTTGTACAAACATGTGGTAAATATCCACTTTCAAAAGTATTGAAAAAACATTCTTAATTATTTCGTACAAAATTCCACTTTCAAAAGTATTATTTTTCCAAACATACTTTGATTAGGGGTAAAAACATTATGATGGTTATCCAATCAACATTTCCATTCAACAGTTTTGTCAATGATATTTAAAGAATGAATCATCAAAGAATAAATATATTACTATAATCATTCATAAATATTTTTGCAATCCTTAGAAATTTTGTTTGAGTCCATCCAAATTTTTCCCCTTTCATTCCACATGGACTTTAAAAACATTCCATTGTATTTTATAATTAAAAATCATATACATGTTCATATGGCCAAAATATTTTATCCCTTCAAGTTTCAAGGAGTTCAAAATCATCCTAGAAATTGAAATCTATAAATATTGGAAGAGTAACATTTTTTAACATATTTTTTAATGAAGTGTATATTTACTTTAATCTTGTATTTTCACTTAAAGTACAACTATTTTTACAACTTTTCATTATGAAAGGGTTGGATGAATGTATAACCTTCAACTTGAAAATAAGATCAACCCTTGAAATTTGATCACTATTGGAAGGTGAAGGATAATAATAGAAACTAATATGTGATTAAATATATAACATATGTTGCACAATACATACACATTTATCAAGGAAGTCACTATTATAAAATTTGATTAAGTTTTGCTTTCAATAATTTTTGGAGGAATCTCGATATTCTATTCTAAATCTCCCTATTTGGAACATGCTAGGAAGATATTAGATTTTTTTTTTTTTTGAGTTGGGATTTACACCAAGGAATCAAATTCAATTAAAAATCTATAGGGACTCCTCAAAAATTTCCATTTAATGCACATATATAATGATGATTGTGTTCCATGAGAAATAATTTGGAAACAAAATGCTAAATTAACTAGTTTTAGATTAACCTTCATATTATATGTTAAAGATTTTATTTTTGAAATTGTTGAGAGAATGCTGGTAAAAGCGATTAAATTTGGATTTATAAATACCAGCTACATTTGCTTAGAAATCTAAAAGCCTATTCTATTCATGTTCAAAAATGATTCTAGTCCATGAGTTACATTCTATTAGGCATTTTATTAAATAATTCTTGGATAATATATATGCTTGAACATATTTTTTGCACATTACTATCTAAGCATTGACATCTCTAGCAAATGTTTCCCACTTTTTTTTTAATTCATTCTGCACAAAATGTTAATTTCTATTTGGCTTGATTATGTATTAAAATAAATGAAAATGTATGGGGGCTATGGATAGAATGAATTATTAAAGGATATTTGAAGAGAGATAGAGGACATGAAATATTTTTCATCTTAGAATATTTAAGTAGTGTGAGAAAAATACACAAAACAAGAGATTACAAAAATTTATCCAACTCTGAAAATTGGACCTAAGAATTTTATAGTTGGCAAAAATTCACCCCCAAATAAATATTTGTCTCTATAAAGAATAATAATAATGAATAAACATGGCAAGATTCAAGAATAACAACTCGTTTTTTTTTTTTTTGATTTTACTTTCTATTACATATGTGTATTTAATCAGATGTCATGTCTACCTTGCATATCATCAAGCTAGAAAAAAACTACAATTTGACCTTACATCCCCCAAATTTTGCAAAACATTATACGTATGATCCTTACATAGCCTCACAATATACTAAAATATTATTATTAAATCTAATACAACATAATAAGAAATAAATAAACACTAATTAACAATCAAAATTATTGAGTGAAGATTTACGATGTAGACATAGACCAATTTTCATGCCTTCCTAAATAAGTATTTCTTATACCACTGATCTCCACAAACAAAGGAGAGATATTTATTGGCAATTGAAAATTCATAGGAGTACCAAGAAATGCACCTCTTATTTTTTCTAATCTCTCAACTATCTACATTGTATTTGGGCATTGTTGAGGAAACTCTCTTGTGCAAACCAGCACTACTTTCATAAAATGAGTAAGGCATACCAATACTCTTGATATCTTAGATTAATTGGCATCATTAAGTAGGTTGTTATCCACCATGTCTATAATTTTATTTGGAAAACTCATACCTACCCACTTTTGAAGATTGATTTGATGGCCTTATACAAAAATGTCATTTTGTTGGTTTAAAGATTGATTTGATGACTTTACTCTTGTCCTGTCACTTGAAGAACAACTATTTTTAAAACTTTTCATTATGAAAGGGTTGGATGAATGTATACCCTTCAACTTGAAAATAAGACCAGCCCTTCAAATTTGATCACTATTGGTAGGTGAAAGATAATAATAGACACTAATATGTAAGGAAGTAGATAAGATATGTTGTACAATACATACACATTTATCAAGGAAATCACTACTATAAAATTTAATTAAATTTTTCTTTCAATAGCTTTTGTAGGCATACTGATACTTTGTTATAAATCTCCCTATTTGGCACATTCTAGGAAGATATTGGCAATTTTTTTTGAGTTTGGATTTACACCAAGGAATTAAATTAGCTTAAATATCTTCATGGATTACTCAAAAAAGACTATTTAATGCACATAAACAATGATGATTGCATTCCATGAGAAATCATTTGAAAAAAAATCACTAAATTAACTAGTTTTAGATGAACTTCCATACTTTATGTTGAAGTTTTTATTTCAGAATTTGTTGAGAGAATGTTGACAAACGCAAATGAATTTTGGTTTATAACTACAAAAAAAATATGCTTAAAAATATAAAATCTTATTTTATGCATGTTCAACAATGATTGTAGTCCATGAATTACATTCCATTAGGCCTTTTATCAAACAATCATTGGATCTTATATATTCTTGAACATATTGTGTGTACATGCCTATCTAAGTAGTAACATCTATATAAAATGATTCACACTCTTTTTCTAAATTTTATTCATTATGCACAAACTATTAATTTCTAGTTATCTTGGTTATGTATTGAAATAAATAAAAATGTATGGGGGATACTCATAGCATGAATGATTGAAGGAGATTTGAGTAGAGATAGAGGACATGAAATATTTTTCATTTCATAATATTTAAGTAGTGTGAGAAAAATTCACAAAACATGAGATAAAAAAAATTCAGCCAACTTTGAAAATTGGACCTAAGAATTTTATATTTGGTGAAAATTCACCCCAAAAAAATTTCTTATCTCTGTAAATAAGAAGAATAATGAATAAACATAAAAAGAGTCAAGAATAAAAACTCTTTTGTTTGAATTTACTTCATATTATATATGTGTATTTAATCAACAGTCATGTCTACCTTGCATATCATCAAGTTGGAAAAAAACTGCAATTCAACATTGCATCTCCTTAATTTGAAAAAACATTACACGTATGACTCTTACATAACCTTAAAATATACTAAAATATTATTATTAAATCTAAGAGAACATAATAAGAAACAAAGAAACACTAATTAACAATTAACAAATTATTGAGTGAAGAGCTATGATGTAGATGTAGACCAATTTTCATGGCTCCCTGAATCAATATTTCTTGTACCACTTGTCTTCACAAGAAAAGTTGAGATATTTATTGGAAATTAAAAATTCAAAGGCATACCAAGAAATTCACCTCTTATTTTTTTTAATCTCTGAACTATCACCATCATATTTGGGCATTGTTGAGGCAACTCGCATGTGCAAACCAGCCCTACTTGTATAAATTGAGTAAGGCATATCAATACCTTTGATATCTTTGATTCATTAGCATCCTTAAATAGGTTTTTATCTACCACTTCTATAATTTTATTTGGAAAATCCATTCCTGCCCACTTTTGAAGATTGATTTGATGACCTTCTAAAAAAATGTCATTTGTTGGTTTCCTCCTCGTCAACAACTCCGAAAGTAGAATGTCATAGTTATATACATCTCCTTTTGTTGAAATAATTCCACCCATTCCATACTCTATAATACAATACATTTTTTAGTTATTCTCAAGTAATTTTAAGTATTCATACAAAATTTAAAAAATAGACTATTGATAATGTTTTTTTTAATAGTGTAAAATCTATCCCTGGTGCAATGTAACCAATGGATCCTTTGAGTGCATTTGTAGAATTCAATGAATCCATTGAATTTCTAAATAATAGTTTGGCAATGCCAAAGTTTGTTATATATGGATTCATATCATCCCCTAATAGGACATTATTAGGTTTCAAGTCACAGTGAATCACTTGCACAAAATAATGATGATGCAGATATGCAATACCTTGTGCTATTTCCATTTCTATTTATAATTGATCATTCAAATTTATTCTACATTCTTCTTCTCCCTGAGGATATAGCCATTTCTCCAAACTTCTATTTGACATGAATGGAAGAACCAATGCTTTAAAATCAAGGTTGGAACAAGCTGAAATGATTTTAATCACATTGTGGTGCCTGACTCTTTTTAATACATTGCATTCTCTAATAAAAAATTAGTGAGCATTCTCATCTTGCAAATTGAGAACTTTAATAGCAATATTTGTGCCATTGTTTAGAGTCCCTCTATAGATAGATCCAAAACTACTGACTCCTAAGAGATTAGTTTGACTAAACCCCCCAGTTGCCTCTACAAGCTCTTTATATGAAATTATTGGGGGTCCTACATTGAGGGCAACCATTTTCTAACTTGTATGTCTCCTTCTATAGGAATATAGTAACAATAATAAAGAAATGCTGCGCGCGCATGGAATTTTTAAATGCTATGGGCACTCAGGCGCGAGTGCGGACTCCAAGATTGGCTCAGGTTGCTATAGATCCGGCGACTGGCGTGGCTAATACCTCACCAGTGAATGGGGATAGGATCTTGGTCGTGGAAGGGGGTTCTTCTCCTTTCACGGATCCTGGAAAAGGCTCCCCTATTTTTGGGTCCATCCCTGGGTCAAAGGGAAGGTCTTATGTGGACGTGGCTGCTTTTGAAGCCAAAATTCATTCTGTGGAACGCCATGCTTCTGCTGGGAGACTCAACGAAACACCTGTAAGTGCTTTAAACCCTGTCAGGGTGAATCTTGATGCTAATACTGTTAAAGAAATCTTTGATCAGGCAGAGTTCTTTTCAAAGTTTGCGGCTATATGTAGATTTTGTGGATGCTGGCCATCTCATGCCGATTTACATGGTTGGATAACCAAGACATGGCTGCCACTTATAGATGGTAATGTCAAAATTTATCCTTGTGGTAAAGGTTTTTTCATAGTTTTATTTCACATTGCTGAGGATAGGAAGACTATTCTTTCCAACAGAAATTTCTTTTGGCAAGGTAAATACCCTCTCTTCGCTAAACGGTGGCATATGGATTTCAATCCTGTTACGGAAACTTTCAACAAGATCCCTGTCTGGGTTCGGCTCCCTAATTTATCATTGCATTTATGGCATGAATCAGTGTTTAAAACCATTGGAAATGCCATAGGGGAATTTTTATTCGTGGATGCAGAAACCAAGGGGTATTTCAGATCGACCTGTGCTCGCATTATGGTAGAGGTGGATGTTTCTAAGGGCCTCCCTGAGGCGATTTGTCTGGATACCCCTAGGGGATCTTGGATGCAAATGCTATATTTCAAAGGGCTACCTTTCAGATGTAGAAAGTGCCACCTGACGGGGCATATTGCTGCCCGGTGCACTGCAAGGAAATCCAGACCCAGGAGACCTCCTTCTTGGTGGGCAGAAACTGATCATGATCACTATATTGCAGAACAACCTGAGGAAGCTTCGACTGATTCTGAGAATGAGAATGAAAAGAGTATTTTATCTGCTTCGACGGATCAGGAGTCTCAGCTGGAGACTATACCTGTTGAAGGTTCGGTGGAGACTGGATTATGTAATCTTCCTGAACCGATTTCTGAGGTGGTGGTGGCTCCTCCCCCTATTTTGATGGACTCTCCTAGGAGTCAGTTATTGGCTGGTTCTCTGAAGGTTTTGGCTGAGGTTCTGTCGCCCCCTGGGCTTCATGATTCTTGGCCTCCAGAGGATTGGGTTGCTGAGGCAGCTAAGGTAGAGGATGGCTAGACTACTGTTAAGAGGAAAAAATCTAAGCTTCTGGTCCTACCTCTAGATATGAAACTTAGGTCTTGTAAAAAAAATAATAAATGTTTGTTATTGTTTGCCAAGCTTTTGTTAGCTGTCTTTAGATTACTGGTTAATCTGGTTTTGTTTGTTTTGGTTCCAGGTTATTTTGTTTCCTGGGTGTGCTTAAGGTTTTTATCTTTATGACGTTTAGGGTTTCGGGGCCCCTTCAAAACCTATTTTTACCTTAATCTAAAACAATAATAAAGAAATGATGAAGATTGAAATGCCAATCAAAACTGGTACCATTACCTTTTTGAAGACTATAAATTGTTTATGTTTGGAATGAGAGCAGGGCTACAAATTTATCCATGTGCCGCAAAGACCAGGATTTCCCATAACTACAGACTCACCAAGTGTTGTAAAAATTCCTCCCTTTGGATCCTCCCCTATTAACCTGTTTAAAGAAATATTGATATGTTGAAGCATTTTCATCTCTTTCAAAGCCATTGGTATTGAACCAGACAAATTATTACTGGAAAGATCAATGTTTATAACATTTTTCAGAAGAGTGAGTGATGTTGGTATTGAACCATCAAAGAAATTCCAAGAAAGATTCAAATATTGCAATTATGTGCAGCTTGACAGTGCAGCTGGAATTTTACCTAGGAAATTGTTGAGAGATACATCTATAGCTTGGACCATCACCATTTTGCTCATCTCTAAAAGAGAACCATGTAGCATATTAATGGAAATTATGAAATAGAACTGGAGATTTGGAAAACCTGCAACTTCTAGAGGTATGTTTTCCTATGAGTTGGTTTTAAGACAACTCCGCCTTTCCCAAATTTGTGCATCCCCCTAAACTGGCTGGTATTTTATCTGACAGTTGATTCTGATCAAGAAGAAGAACTCTTAGTTGAGGAAGATCCCCAAGACTATCTAGAATTCGCCCTAAAAACATGTTCTCACTCAATGACAACAACCCAAGCCTTTTTGCGTGACCCAAATGTTTTGGAATTTTTCAATATAAATTGTTCTTATGTAGATACAACCTTTCTAGGTTTGAAAGTTGATAGAGCATGGATGGACTAGTCTCATTCAAAAGATTGTTAGATAAATTTATGTATGTCATGTTTGTCAAGTTGCCAAATTCAATGGGCATGTTTCCCTCAATTGTATTATCGCTCAAGTCCAAATAGTTTAATACCTTTGAGAGCCGGCCAACAGAAGAGGGCAAGATCCCAGTGATATAATTGTAAGACAACTCTATTATTTCTAAATAGGAGCAATTAGTCAAGGCTGTTAGAATACACAAACCATTGCTTCTGCTCACAAGATGATTTCCCCATAACCCAAGCTTCCAAAGGTGTAGCAATTTAACAAACTCCAAGGGCACTGTGCTGCTCAGTTGGTTACTCATGCCTAGGTCAATCAGTTGAAGGAGAGAACAATTAGAGAGGGAGCTTAGGATTTCTCTAGTGAGTCGGTTTCGCCATAAATAAAGTTTTTGCAACTGCGATAGTTTACCAAACTGCCAGGGAATGTTGCCGGTTAAGTTGTTATCAGCTAAATCCAAGATTTGGAGATGAGTGCAGCTGGTAAGGGCAGTGGGAATTGGCCCCGTCGGTTGGTCTCCTAGTGAAATTGTCTCTAAATGTGAGAGAAGGCCAAGCTGGGAGGGAATCGTGCCGCTCAGATTGTTATAAGACAGAAGGAGAATTTTCAAAGAACGGAAGCCTCCCAGAGTAGAGGGAACGGAGCCTTCCAAATCATTTATAGACAGTCTAGGTATTCTTAAGCGAAAAAGCCTTCCCAGCTGAGGTGGAATGTGGCCGTAGAAGCTATTATTCCAGAGAGCAAGTACTCGAAGGAAAGATAGGTTTCCTAGAAAAGGAGAGATGGGTCCGAGTCAAGACATACTTGTGAGATTCAAGGAAACCACACGGTGTCGATGACGAAGAGAGCAGGCAACGCCGGTCCAGTTGCAGGTGTTGTGATTAGGAGACCAATCGTGGAGAGAATGAATGGAGAGGGAATACTTGAAAGACAGAAGAGCAACTGCACCGAGAAACTATTCATGTTAATTCGGCACTTGTCTTGCAGAAACTCTGCATAGAAACGTTTCACCGCACGCAAGCCCAGTCAAGTTTAACGTATTTGCAAAGTCTGTCTGGAAAATAATAACAAATAAACAGAAATGATCCGTTCAAATCTGAGAGCGATAATAATAACAAATAAACAGAGTCGTGAGGGCCAGCGAGAATACATTTCCGATAACAAAGTTGGCCGTGTGCGTAATAATAATAATAATAATAATAATAATAATAATAATAATAATAATAATAATAATAATAATAATAATAATAATAATAATAAGTTTTTAAATGAAGATGATATTTTAGACTTTTCGATTTGTTCACTAAAAGATTATAATTTTTACGATAATTATACGAACATTATATGTTTGTATTATGATCCCTGTTATGAAATAATCATTTATTTTCATTATGCCCTTTTCTTTTAATAATTTTAATAATTACAAACAAGTCATCATCGCTTCCATATGCTTTAGTCTTGCATGTTATATGACATTAATAATACAAATTCGATGCCATGTGATCGGAACATAATAATACAAAATGAAGATGATATCTTGACTTTTCGATTTGTTGATTAAAGGATTATAACTTTTTTCACAATTACATGAAGATTAAAAGATTATAATTATTATGACAATTACACGGAGATTAAAAGTTTGTATTATGACCCTTTTCATGATATAATCATTTCTTCATCATGGCCTTTTCTTTTAATAATTTTATTAATTGTACTTCATTTGTCCATGTAGGAGTCATATTGCTAAACTATTTCAGGTTATAGTTGAAAGAAAAAGGAAATTTATGTATACATTTGGAATTTTAAGAAAAACATGGGAAAATTAGATGATGCCAAGTTCAACAACTTGTAAGAGAAAGTCAAATTATGAGTTAAGACTTCTAAATTTAATATTTCTTTGCTATTTAGAATTTGTAATATCTATACATTCATGAAATTTTAACTAAGGATAAAATATATTTGAAATTCGAAGAGACTATTTAACAATATTTCTTTTTATTATAAAAAACATAGTGGTTAAGATTTATGTAGTTCAAAACTGAAAGTTCTACATCATATATAAGTGGGTTCAGTGTAGTTTATTTTTATATAATATGAAGTTTTCAAGCTCTTCAACCAAGTTTAACCCATAACATGTAAGGCCTACACCTTATACCAATTATTCATAAGGAAGCAACAGAGCCTCCAAATGACTAATAGTGTAGGAATAGATTGAACTTGAAATATTTAAAAAATAAAACTACATTATTATTACATTATACAAAGAGCTTAAATTATATATTTTTAAATAAAAATAATAATATGTAGATATATTATACTTAAAAGGTTTGATACAAAAAATAACTACTCTCAAATAGTTTGGCATTTCAAGCAAGTAACCTAGCAAATTATATTGATGAAAAAAATCAATCTTGATGTTTTCATTTGGTACATATAAATTTATATATTCACTATATCATTATTCATTATATACTTCCAACTTATTTCTCCAATATCTTCCTATTTCCATACTTTCAGAATCTACATAATATATTTCTCATTTAGAAAGAATTCAAGTTAGAATCAATTGGGAAACCATTTAGTGGAACTATATAGTCTGGTGCATTTCTAACTTCTAATATATCTCTAGAATTATTAAGCACTAAAATGTAGTTGAACACCTCTCTTCGCATAGACACCTTCTTGATCTTCATAAACATGATCCATAAATGAACCAATCTTCAATATCTTTGTAAGACAATCGAAGAATTTGTAATTTAAATAACCTTCCCAGCTGAGGTGGAATTTGGCCATGGAAGCTATTACTCTAAAGAGCAAGTATTGTAAGGAAATAGATGTTTCCAATAAAAAGAGAGATGGAGGAAACAAAATTGATACCAATGAGATTCAAGGAAAGCCCATGATGTCTACAATGACTGCAAGTAACACCAATTTAATTGTAGGGGTTCTGATTAGAAGACCAATCATGCAAAGAATGAATGGAGAGGCAATTCTTGAAAGAAAGAAAAGCATGTTAATCAAAATAATTTAACAAAGATAATAATGTGAGATTTGAATAAGTCAAATGAGGAATAAAAACAACACATGAACCATCTTCAATCTTTAATCTTGGCTTACTTTCAAGTGAAATGAGAAAATGAATGGACTGAGATATGTGGTCTCTTAAAATTGTAAGTACCCACTAGTGAATCTAACCACTATTTTGTGTGGTGTGTATTAGTTTTACCTTTTAGCTTTTCTATATCGAGGATTAGATGAAGGAAAAGGTTATAGGATAAGAATGAATAAAGTCAACATGTGGTGATTAGAGGGTTTTTTCATATTATCCACTAAAATATTTTTGTGCTTAAATATTAAAATGTGAGTACTTACCTAGATTATTAATTAAATTGGAATAGAAAATTAGTAACACTATCATGAGTGGATAGGATGGGAATTCTTACACTAAAGAAGAGTTTGAATAGTAAGTTATGGGTACATTAGACATGCCAATTTTTACAATCTAAAATCTAATATAATGGGAAACATAATCTTACATTAAAAAGGTGTATACAACTTGAAATATCTATGAAATTAATTGTAAAATAATGTTTAAAAATTACATAGCAGTTAAGGATTTTTGAGAGCTACTTAGTCTAAATAGATTTTATAAAATAGAATTTCACATTGAGAAGGTAAAGGAGCTATAAATTTTGTAATTATGATAGTGCAATTTATTTAGATGACCTAAAATTTGGTTAACAATACTCATCTAAGGAATTATGATAATGTTGAGGTCTTAAAAGAATTATCTTCCATGTTGTCTTCCCCTAACTTAATCATCAAAATTATAAGGAAGATTAATCTTTATAAAGTACCAAAATGACATGAGTGTGCCTATGCAATGTAAAACAAATCAAGGATAATATATTGAATTTTGTTGCTAAGGTTAAATTCTTCCATGTTTTGTATGGTGTCTCTTCTATCATTCTAGAGTGGAGATAATTAAGGGATTCAAACATCATGTTGCATATATATCTACAAAAGGAATAATAAGTAGATATATTAGAATCCCAAATATGAGCATCTAATATTCATTTATGGATTACTGGGTTTACATTGATTAGGCTATGATTTTGGCTTGGGGAACCAACAACCTAGTATAGATAAATCTTGGGATGCCTTCACTTTAAATTAATTTTTAAGTTAATCTTATGTGTCTTTAACCTAATTTAAATTATGCTTTTTAAAAATATGTTATTTGTTAAATATTTCCAAGCCAACAAGTTATATGGAAGAATAAAACTTTCACTTAAGTATTTTTATTATGAAAAGTGGCATAAGTAACAATGGAAATGAGGGTGGTGGTGGAGTGTCAAGTTTGTGAATATGTTCATAAAAATGATCGGCCTAAAATATGACACCCATTTCACCATCATGTAAGGTTGTTTTTCATATTTATTGAAGAACAAAATCAAAAAATCATGATATCTTGTGCATATGGTGAAATTTTGAGCCCACCATTTTTTTGAAAATAATTTTCTAACCTGACCTTATGGTCCAACAACTTGTTTGAGTCCATTTGTCACCATATGTAACATTTTTTAATCCTATACTGGGATTTATGGAACCTAGTATTGGTGATTAGTGTTGCAATGTATAATTAATAATATTTGTTTTTTATGTAATAAAGGATTAATTTTCTTTGATTCGTTATTGTTATCATGCTTTTTTATACAATTGTCTGGAATAATTGTTAGTATTATGCTTTCACTATCATGTTATTTTGATATCATGACTTGGATAACTATCACCTATTTACTTATTTGTGATGCATGTATAGCCCTCGATGTAAGGTAGAAAATAATTTAAGAGGAGGATCTAGATATAGACTATGGGAAATAGAAAGAAAATCCTATGGACTAGTTTATGACCATTATATCCATATGCTAGATAAAGATATCTTCTTTTATTTCTCTGGCATAGGTAGTGACTGTTTGGATTGGGTGATTTATTGCATGCTTAGATAGTTTTATAAAATACATCAACTCTAGTGATTACTTATAGTCATATCATTTGTATAGGATAACATGTGTACTAATATTTGAAAAGGAATAAAAATATGCTTAGAATGTTGTCTATTCTTATTTAATGAATGTTTGGAAATTCATGTTTGGTATACGATTTTTTCCCTCTTGATTCCTAGTATTTTGAGATTATGGAATCCTTGTACTTTAAATAATTGGGTTCACAATGTAATAAATATTTGTGGGCCATATTAAGTTAAACAACAATGACCATTAGTCAACTTGTGATTGTTGACCTGGTCACAAATTATAGCCATTAAATTTGGGTATCGAGTTGTTATTGTATCATGATGTTTCTTAAATAAATGTTTAGCTAAAATGAGTGCATAATGAAACATTATTTTCCATTTTGTCACATGCATGTGATCACTTAACATTCATAAGTCTGTTAGCATGTTTGAGATTAAGCATAATTATAAACCAATTTATGCATAGTAACTCAATATTGGATTCTTAACCATCTTTCATCTCTTCAAATCACCTTAAGCATCAACATTATGGTTGAGATGTCTCAAAATAGACAAAATTTGTTAAAATATATAAATTAATTAATAATTTTTTAAACATAAATGTGAGATGGGAGGAGGATGGCATGGCAAGTAAATAGAAGGATTTATAATTAATTGATTTTATTGAATGAATAATTGCAATTGTTATTCTTAATCAATCTAATTCTACCATAAAACAACAAATCCCATTTCTTTCTTTGACCAAGAGTTTCCCTAGTGTTTGGAAATATTTAAAAATCATTAAAACCCCACATGAGGTGGCCAAGGATTTTATTTTCAAATTTATCTCTTGAATCAATAAAAGTGCCTTCATAGGAATATAAATGTGGTTAGAGAGAATTATTATTATAGATATAGTTTTTCACTAGGTATAACCAGTTAGTGCATTTAACGTCAACTTCTATGATGGATGTTGACCTTAGCTAGTCACATCTAAATCTCTATCACTTTGTCCCTAGTCATCAGGCTTAAATGTATACATTTGCTTTAACTATTGTTATTTGTATTAACCACATGTATTTGCCTTTAACCGTGATTGTTAAAACAAATGTTGGGTCCCACAGATGTAGTCACAAGGAATGCTAATAATCAAGGAGATGCAAACTTCACTTCTTATCATTTTTATATCTGGCACACATTTGTGAGATCTCTAAAACCCCCCCTTCAAGACTGCAATTGCCTTATTCCTCTTCACTACATTACTAGACCAGACTAATCAAGGCATTAAGAAATACTGGAATCAATTTTATTTTCACCCAACCAGGTAACTTCTATACTCTCCCCTACATTTAATAATTTGATATAGGAATGGGAGTGAGTGATTTTAACCATGTATGGATCACAATTAATTTTTCATTTTTAGCTTTTGGTATAGGGTTTTAATCATATTAGATATACTACATATAAAGGAATCTAAACTCTATGCCTTTGTATTCTAGCTTTGTTAGCTAATTACTAATTGAAACTTACCAATGCCCTACTTGAAACTTATGGTTCCCTTGTATTAGTGTGTAAATACTATGCATGCTAATTCTATTTTGATAACATAGTTAAGTTAAGATGAAATGATTGACATGTGAAATTTTTCCTCAGCTCTTTAGTGATAATTGTGCTAATGTGAAGGATGGACATGTATAAATATTTATTATGAGATTACAAAATACTTATTATGTTAATTTTTATTCATAACTCAATAAATTCAATAATATAAGGATCATGGAAATCCATTGACTGTATTGTTGATTGCTTGAACCTGATGGTATACTTATTTGGGAATGATTTTAGGATCTAAGCATGTTCTATCTTTAAACCTGCATCTATCTTTTATGAATCAACTCATGTTGAGGGTGGTTATAACTATTCCCTTAAATGGTGATATTAATGGATGTTTATAATGTTTAATTTCTCATTTCTAATTGAGAGAGTGACATAGGTGGTTGATAACTTAGTACTATGTTTCTCTCAAAGTTATGTTTATCTTAACTTATTACTTAGTACAAGTCTTTCTTCTAGGATTTAAAAAAACCTTTTACGTTCCTTTTTTTTCATAACTCTATCAAGGTAATAAATATGGGGATCATGTAAAGTCATTGGTTGTATTGTTGACATCTTCAAGAAATTAATGATTTAGGGGAAGAGTTGGAGTTTTGTGTGAATAGTGTTTATATAGAATGTAGAGAGATAGAGTTAAAATTAATTTATATGTAACATCCAATAATTATTATGTGTTCAATTTTATATGGATTCATTGAATAATATGTAGCATATCATAATTACACAAACTATTCAATATATTATACATTGAATGAGTGGATATGCCCTAGTAATCATTAATTATTATAAGTATGCAATAATATAATTAAGATAAAATAAACCCAAATGTATTACACAAACTAAACTAATATGCCATTCTAAGATGATTAAATTCATGTTTTGGGGGCAGATTTGGATTTTACATCTTCCCATGACATGCCCCCACTAAATTTGGATAATTTGAGAACTAAGTGCAGAGAAAATGTTTCCATAACATTCCCCCAATATAATTTAAATATGATAAAAATTTTGAAATCCATACCTATATGACATTCCCCCATTGATATGGCCCCCTTTTTTTGGAGAGGGGAAGTGGAAACTAGTAGTTATTACTTCCCTTCCATTTTTGAGGCAGAGTTGGAGTTTTGTGTCAATAGTGTTCAGATATGATAAGTAAGATACATAAGATGTGAGGTGTTTGATGGTACACCCTATTGGTTTCATATCAATAAATTTATTTATTTAATTTTGTAACTATAGTAACGATAATAAAGAAATGTTTTAGGGCAAGAGTTGGATTTTTTTGTCAATAGTGTTTAACTATGATAAATAAGATGCACGACATGTGAGGTCTTTAATGGTACATCCTATTAGGTTTATCTCACTCAATTTATATATTTAATTTTGGAATTATAGTAAATAAAATGATTTAAAGAGACAATTACTCAATACCGTAGTATATGTTTCCATTTAAAGGTTTTTATTAGTATCCTTATATGCAATCTATTAATCCAATGTGGGGTAAAGATGCACATTATAAAAATAAATACTATTTAAGGATCAACCTATCAATGTGTTGAGGTTATGGATGTGATAATAAAATTATTATTACTGGTGGATAACATAGTACTACGTCATCATAGGTGGTGGATAACATATTACTACGTTTCTCTCAAAGCAGTCAATAATACTTTCAATGTAAAATAAATTATGCCTTAACTAATCATTAGTTCATTCAAGAAGCCAAAAATACTATCAACATAATACTCACCATTTATTTAGTGATAATTTTGATACTCTAAATGATGGGCATATATAATATTTTATTTTGGGCTTGCAAAAAACTTATTGTGTTCATTTTTATTGATAATTCAATCAAGTTAATACTAAAATGCTCATGAAAATCCATTTACTATATTATTGACTACTTAAACTCCCAATGGTATTCTTATTATGGAATGATTTTAGAATCATTCGAATGTTTAATTTCCTATTTCTAATGGAAAGAGTCAAACATAGGTGGTGGATTATGTTATATTGTGTCTCTCTCAATGTTATTTTTCTCTTAACTTAGTACCCAATATAAGTTTTTCTTGTGCACTTAAAAAACACATGTTGTGTTCATTTTTGTTCATAACTATTTTAAGTTAATAATAAAAGGATCATGGAAACCCATTGAATTTATTGAACATGGGATTATTAGATGAATCTTGAACATGATTATGTTTACTAAATGTTTTCATTTTTTGCATAGGATTATGGACAACATATATTTGTCTTGCATATAATTTTTTGATATGAACCATCAGTCTATATAATGGTCTATTATTGTTCATCTTATTACAATATGTATAATACCCTACGTCTATATTTTAGGTATAGTACCCTTTACATTTTGTATAATGTATACTGACATCCATCTTTCCTCATAAAAGAAAAGAATGAATGACCTATCAATCTGTATAATGGTATCTTGTTGTCCATATTATTATAGTTTGTACAATTCCCTACATCTCGATTGTATATATAATAACATTTACATTATGTATATTCTCTATAATGATCTACTTTATAATACCATTTGCTTATCTTGCTGTGATAATTGGATATGTCTATTGGTTCATTGGTTCCCTTCCTTTATGTATCAAAATTGATTGTTTTAGTTTTTATGTGATGGGTATAACCCCTAATGCTTAAGATAATATTTAGTATTGATAATGAAAAATAATAGACCCTTATATAGAATGATGGTTCATTGGTTCATTTCCTTTATTTAAAAAGATGGATAATAGTGTGAATAGACCAATAAAAGAACATTATACAGACTGATGGTTCATTGCTTTCTTTCATTGATGTAGCAATATAGACAATAGTGTGAATAGAATAGGGGTCAAAATTACAAGCATTCAAATTTCTTTATAGTATAAAGCTAGAATATAAAGGTATAGAGTTAAAAATTCCCTTATATGTATCATATATGATAATGATATACATAATGTAAAGGTTATTAAATAGATAATGAAAATACATACAAGTAATAAATATATACAAACTCATTTTTCAAAAAAAAATTGAATACTTGATCTATGTATACCATTACAAATAATGTAAAGGATTTTAGTTTTCCCTTACCTCAAAGAAAGTGGATAAATGTCCTTGCAGTTTTGATGTTATGGTTGTATAAACTTATAATGTGACTGTATACTAAGAGGAAATACATAAATGAGGAAATCCAAATGATGTCTTATTGAGGGAGCATAGGGGTATCTTTCATGATCACTTCATTATTCTTATTCTGCTTCATAATAATGCATTTTAAATGGGACATGTTGTAACTACTTCATTGGGTTTGACATAGAAAATATGCTATATATATATATATATATATATATATATATATATATATATATATATATATATATATATATATATATATATATATATATATATACTTTCCTTAATGTTGACCATTTGAACCACAAGTCAAAATGGGTCCACCCCTATAGTCAAAAACTTGATATAGGGGTATAATATAATGTCATATCATGTGTCATAGTTAATTATATGTAATTTAATGTCTTACTATCCTTGGTCATGGTCAAATTTATTCTTTGTGTCATTCGATGTCACTTAGGGGTTATTGATCATTTCAACTCCAATATCTTGCAACCTGAGATGTCCACCTATAGGTGGCTTATACAAAGATATGAGGGTTGGCATGGAGGGGTTTGACATGCCTCAAAACCTCATTGAGGTTTGTGGAAGTTGCGAAGGCTATGATAATCATGTTTTAGGTTATTTAAGGGTAGGTTGGTTCAAGGAAACATGCTCAAGACTAAGGGACTATGTTTAGGGATAAGTTCCCTAAAATACCAAAATAGAGGCCTACCCCATTTCGATGATATCATATAGCAATGTTGCATAATGCCTAGATGAATCTAAATGCACCCATGTTGTAACCTTCACATCAAGGTATTAATTTTAAAAAAGAGGAGGGTGTGTGATTAGATGGACATAGGGTTTGAAGGATCCCAAATCATGAAATTGTTCAATGCATTCATTCAATGTTATTTATAGGATCTGAGCCTCAAAGTGACCTATATACCCAAAGTTGAAATATGGAGGCATTTATCCATGGTAAATGGTTCTAGGAAAGTGAAGTGTCACATCAATGCTTCTAAGTTCATAAAGAATGTTTTAATTATAGGTTTTGGACCCTATCAACACCTATAGGTGTTCTTTACCTAAGATAACTAACCTATAATTGACTGTGGAGCCCTATAAGCCCGTGGTGTGAGATCAATCATGAAAACCTATAACATGAACATTTTTAAAGTTCACAAATTATTTCAAACCTTCCAAAGTGATCCAAATACCATGTAGCAATGATTTCAAGGAATATTCTCACCTACAGGACTCATGCACAATCAACTGTAGCTGACTGTGGTAGATGTGAGATAGAAATGTGGTGTTATTGATGTTTTATAGTATGAATATGATGTAAATACACCCCAATGGATGTTATATGGTCAATAACACTCCAATAAGGTCTTTGAACATTGTCTTTAAGGTCTAACCATGCTAATTTATACCTACATGTGTCACTCCCTAGGAAAGATAATACAGTCATAGTTGACTATAACTAAGTATGATAAAGAAAGGTGAATGTACCTTAGTTTGATAATGGAACATGAGTATTAGGCCTGGTTAAAGCTCCTAAAAATTGATTGTGACTTCTCATGATACTTATGGCATGAAAACAGGGTAAAATAAGGTTTTCAAAAGCAACCTAAACTCCATAAGTAAACCCTGCACACAATAACCTTATCCAAGGGTTTGTCTTGGTTTCTAAGGCATTTGGTGTACTAGGAACATCAAGTAAACTTGAAAATTGATAGAAACTAATGATTCAAGAAACTAATGATACAAACACATTTAAATAAGTTAATTGAAAAGACATGTTATGCAAATAAGTGGGTGTACAACCAACATGAAAGGGTGATATGAAAATATAGATGCAAATCATACAAAACATTTTGTAGGATGAGTATTAATAGTTAGATGAGGTCCTATAAATATGAGGATTACATTACATGAGTCAAGGAAGTATCATGATTGAAGTGACATACTCAATAATATCCATGGGGATGATTTGGATTGAATATGTAACCAATATGACAATAAATAACTTAGAGGCTATCTTTTATAGTCACATTCCATAACTAGAGTTTGAAGTCCCTATGAAATCATTTTAGAAGTAAAAAGGGCAAGGGGAAGAACTTGATGAGGAATTGAAAGGTGAATTTAAGGTGATTACTCCTAGGACAATGATAAAACAAATTTTTTCAAGTTGGAAATGGAGAACAAAGTGAGACTTATTGGGAGATAGAAGTTTGGAGGACTTGTAAAATGAAATGAAGGAAGATAAAAACTCTTGGAAGAAATATGAGGATGGATTTTAGGGATTGGTGGAACTATTTTAAGTGGAGCACCCATAATTTTATGGGGATGTTTATGTTACATTGAAATTATCCCTAGAGAATTTAGGTATGGAAATTTAATGTTTTTTGTTGCAATTCCAACATCAGCTCAAACCATTGAAGATGAGTAAGTTTGGGCATAAAAGGTTAAGGAGTTGAAATCAATGCTTGAGGAACATGTAGAGTGAATGAAAAAAATAATAAGTGAAATTCACTTAAAGGTAAAACAGGTTACATTGATATAAAAAATATTTACATATACACAAGGGTTTATGGAGCAATAAATGGAAGTTGATGTACCCTAACATGGGGAAATGATGACATGTATGTAAAAGGAATATGATAAAATGGAACAAGAAAATTAAACTTATAGTTTGAGGACAAAAATAAGTAAGAATTACATAAAAAATATTTTAAAATATTCAATAAAATTTAATGATTGAAAAAGCTACATTGTGCATAGCATATTAGTAGTAGAGGAAATTAATAAAGGTGATAATATCGACGTAAGATAACAATCCAGATATGAAGAAATATTGAAGACATTATTGGATGGAGTGCATGAATTGGTATCATAAATTTAATCAATAAGATATTTTTGGGATCAAGTATAAAATTAATTAAAATCTGAAGTGGCCAAAATTATGCCTACACGTGCAGGGGATCTGACCATGACATAATCAGATACTAGCTTGACTAGGGAAAATGTTTATCTAACACTTGATGCATGAGTAAGACATGTCAAATAATATTTTATACTTTAAAAAGTGAATTTTAAAATATCATGCATTCTAAAAGGAGAAGTTTATGCATGAAATATGTTATGTAATGTGTAGGTTACAAAAATGCACATCCAATAAAGAAATGTACTTGGAGAAGGAATGAAAATAAATGAAAAGTTAGCACATTACAACTATATAGATAAGGAAGATGTGAAATGTGTGGGATTTATCTTTATTAAAAAATAATATGTCATAAGGTTAAATTAATATTTATATGTGTAGATAGGTGGATGGATCTTGAAAGGAATGTTATAATGTGTGGACAATTGGCATGACAATTGATGAAATTACTTAGTGACAATTGATATAGGTTCGAAGGGTCTAGGAAAATATAAATAATTACCTTGTCCTCTATTTTGGTACATATAAGATCACATTAGGCTAGACTAGATGCTTTGGAACTTCTGATTCATATTGCATATCAGAAAATTTGAATTAGAATTTCAAGGGTTGGAAGGCATAACCTTTTATGTTCAAGTGTAAATATAGACCTTTCATGGCAATAATTTTATATTATGTGATGTATTATTTGTAATTAATGTAAATTTATGTGAATATAAGGATTTATTTTGTAATTGTGATGATTCTTATGATATCATTCTTTGTTTACATAGATGATGTTTACTTTAAATTATTTATTGCCTAACTTGATTTCACAACTATTTTATTATTATTTGTTCTCATATTGTGGTTCTCCGTGTTCTCTTGTTATGCATTAGATGAGCATTTATGTCTTCAACCTTAAGTGATATGTTAGTGTTGTAAATTTGTGTGTATAAATATTTTTTGTGCATGACCTATCATGTTTATCACTAAGGGAGGTCAAGAAAAAGTGTTCTATTTTAGTTCAATTATCTAGAAATTTATTGAAAGGAATATGGATATTATGGTTGTTGATGTGGGATGCATCTCTCTATAGCATGTCAAGGCTTAGTTTGATACAAAGTATTTAGAATTTGTGAATGATGGTTTTATAAGTAATGGTTTGAATCCAAAGAAGTGGCTACAATAAAATACCCAAAGTGATTTGTATGATATTTTATTCTATTGATTATTGGAGCACCTCTATGCATGTTGAGTATTATATGTGGCTGGGATAAGTTGAAACATTGGAATAAAGTATGTTTGGAGAAAATATCAGGTAAATAAATTAAATTAGTTAGATTTTAAAAAATATAAAATCTTATGGATGTATTGTGAAGAGGTTCATTCAATAACTACTTGCTGAAATTCTTATTTTTGATGTACTTGTGTTTGTAGGAGGCATAATTTTAATTTATATTATATCCAAGAGGCTTAATTATCATTCAAATATAATTATGGATCAAAATGCTCATAGTTTATTATGAAAGTCTAAACATGAGGATGGGTGGCTAGATCTTCCCAAGCCTGGGGATAGATAGAGTGTGAAAAAGAGTAAAATAGAAGCTACACAAATTTTAGTGAGAAGATAAATTCCAATAAGATGGTCTCTCATAATGAAATGGAAGGAAGGGTGTGAAAATAAAATAAAATTAAGAAAATTATTACTCCAAAGGATCCATATATTAATGGAGGGCATAATCAAGTATATTTCATTTGTACCCATAAGAAGTTGGCGGGGCATGTGTTTGGCTTGCATAAAGGAAAAATACACTCTTCTGAGTTTTGTGACATGCACATGGAGTATTAACTATTTTAAGAAGATGAATGGATATTAAAATATGATGTGGATGAGGTTGTAAGATGCATATATGTTGAAGAAGAATATAACTTTGACTCATTATATGTTAAAACCCTTGCACATTTATATTTAGAAGAATAAATTGATCAAGAAATATTAGATATTCTCTGGTTTTAAACCTATAATTACAAATATAATTCATTGTGTTTTATCTAAAATAGGTTAGAAAACTCTACTTCTCATTTCCATCCCAACATAATAAATGCTAATAATATCTTCTAATGCCCTCATGACATCCCTTGACTAAGTGAAAATATATTTTTTACCCTAATGTTAAAGATAGGAGACCAGAAGGTGGTCTCTCTTTCTTAAATATAGAGAAAAAAATAGGGATACATTGCAACCATCTCACTAGCCATAACTTCAATATATAGAACACCTGAGAATATTATATATAATATGTAATATCGATGATGCCAAAAAAAAGTAGAAAGTGAATTTATAACATTCACAACATCCAAATTTAAAATATGAGGAAATAAAGGTGACATGACATAATTATGATTATATAATTCCTAATGTAACCAAATATGTTGCATTGGAGCCATATGTCCCTTACTAGTCATATTGCATGAGGATGGTAATGGTAGGATCCAAGTTCCTATAGATCGTAACCCCTTAATAAACTAATATTGAAACTTTTTGAAATGCTTTACATCAAAACATTTCTCATGAATTTCAATTCATTCAATAACATAATTAAACAAGGCTCATTTAGTTTTAATGAGGCTTGTTTAGTTTTTATGAATCTTGTTTAACTTTCATGAAGATGTGGAAATAAATGTAACATCAGACAATTTTGATTATAGAATTCCTTGTGCAATAAAATCACATAAGGATATTAATGGTGAACATTTTTATTTTGATCTCATCCCTCAAAATTTATTACGAACTCATATAATGTGAGGAACCTTGTTCCCATAGATTTACCTTAATAAAAGGTTATCTTTAATCCCTTAATAATTGACAATTTTTGATATTTAATTAAGAAAGGGTATTGTAAATATTGATCATTTTATGAATTTTCATTTTATTTACTGCAACCTCTATTTATTATAAATGATAATTTCACCATTTTTTTAATAAATTATAAATATTATATTGTAGATTCACCTTTTCATCTATATAAAATTCTAAAAAATTTAATTTGTTTTCCCATCAACATGAAAGCCATTCCAGTAGGATTCACCAAACTAACAAATCTGAGTCTAAATAGATTTTCCATGCAATCTATAATTTTTTCAAGTGGGTTTATTAAAAATATCCCTAATGGGAAAATATTTTTATGGATTTTATGGTGGATTACCTATGTCCAAGCATGGACATGGATATCTATATGTTTTTGTAGATAGATTTAGAAAAAATGTGTATTTTAATTTTATTAAAGAAAATAATAAAAGGGAATGAAGCAGTTGAAATCTTATGTTCTAATGCTTGGGTGCATTTTTTATTAGCTAAGTCTATTATATTAGGTAAGGACTAAAGGTTCTCTGAAAAACACTATGGGAAATATGGATACTAAGCTACAATGAAGAACTACTTTCCATCCTCAAACTGAAGGACAAATAGAGATGGTCAATAGGATTTTAGTTTAACTGATAAGAGGTCATAAAAACAAGTATCTAGGGATTTTAAATGAGTATTTAGTGTAGATTAAATACTCATACAACATGTCAATACATACATCCTGTAATAAGTCACCATTTTAGGCATGTTTGGGTTATTTTCCAACTAATCCACTTGATGTTGCATTACAATAGTAGGTAGAGATAGAGAAGCAAGATTCATAGGTAACAAGAGTTGAAATTTTCATTGATAGGATTACATAAATCCATCTCAAAGTGACATATCAATTAGAGAAGTATCAATAAAAGTACAAGGCCAAGAATAGACAATAATGTAAAGGGCACACACTCAAGGTTGGTGGCAAGGAATGGCTATATTTGAGAAAATAGATATTCAAAGGATAAGCTAGGAAGTTTAAGCCACTATGGTATGGAACATTTTCTGTCTTAGAGAAGATTAGTGAGAATGATTTCAATCTTTATTTACCCTCATTCATGTTAGTGTTATCCATTTTCAATTGTGATAAATTGCATTTTTATGAACCATCCATGCTAGATTAGGGAGAATAAGAATAGTTTCTACCTTCCATAGAATACTTGGTTGTGTACATGCAAGGAGAATAAGAGGAGGACAAAAAAAATTAATGGAAATTTTAAGAGGGACATATTCATTCACAAGAGTATTATAAAATTGGACTCAAGGGGAAGATACCAAGGAAATCCAAGTAGTACTCCAAGGAGAAGGTGGAAGATTTATTCCACATTTCTTCCCCCACTAAGAAAGATTTTATGGGGCCAAAATAACCTAAATAATGGTGGTATGATCTATAAGTATCCAATAATAATTGATTCATTAGGTAGCAGACAACAAAACTTGTTTCATTCATTTTAGGGATTCATGCTAGAATTTCTATCAATGGTCGCAAAATTGTTACTTTATGTCAGTGACAGTTGTGTAATCGCCAGGGTGGTTATGTAATGATTATTTTGTACAAGTGAAGGATAATAATAGACATTGATATGTAAGGACCTAGATAACATATGTTGCACAATACATACATATTTATCAAGGTAATCCCTACTATAAAATTTGATTAAATTTTGCTTTCAATAATTTTTATAGGAATCTCGATACCTTATTCTAAATATCCCTATTTAGCACATGCTCAGAAGATATTGGAATTTTTTTTAAAGTTTTTATTTACACCAAGTAATTACATTCACTTAAAAATATTCATGGATTCCTCAAAAAAATCCATTTAATTCACATATACATTGATGATTGCATTATATGACAAATCATTTGAAACAAAATTGGTAAATTAATAGTTTTAAATGAAACTCATGGATAATTTATGTTGAAGTGTCTATTTTGGCATTTTTTGAGATAATGTTGATAAAGGCAGTTGAATTTGGATTTATAAATGCCAACTACATTTTCTTACAAATCTAAAATCCTATTTTATTCATGTTTAATAATGACTATAGTCCATGAATTACATTCCATTAGGCATTTTGTCAAACAATTCTTGGATCTTATATATTCTTGAACATATTTTATGTACATGCCTATCTAAGTATAAACCTCTATAGCAAACATTTCACACTCTTTTTATGAATTTTATTAATTTTTTACAAACTATTAATTTCTAGTTGGCTTGATTATGTATTAAAATAAATAAAACAAGTATGGGGGCTATGGATAGCATGAATGATTGAAGGATATTTGAAGAGAGATAGAGGACATGAAGATTTTTTCATTTCAGAATATTTAATTAGTCTGAGAAAAATCCATGAAGCATGAGATTATAAAAATTTAGCCAACTCTGAAAATTGGACCTAAGAATTTTCTATTTGGCAAAAGTTCACCCCAAAAAATAGCTTGTGTTTATGTAAAGAATAAGAATAATAAATAAACATGACAAGAGTCAAGAATAAAAACTCTTTTCTTTGAATTTGCTTTCTATTATATATGTGTATTTAATCAATAGTTATGTCTACCTTGCATATCATCAAGCTGGAAACAAATAACAATTCAACCTTCATCTCCCTAATTTGGAAAGACATTACACATATGATCCTTACATAACCTCAAAATATACTAAAATGTTATTATTCACTATAATATACCATAATAATAAATAAATAAACACTAATTAACAATCAACATTGTTTAGTGAATAGCTATAATGTAGATGTAAACCAATTTTCATGGCTCCTTGAATTAGTATTTCTTGCACCACTCCTCTTCTCGAGTAAAGATGAGATATTTATTGGCAATTGAAAAGTCATGGGAGTACCAAGAAATGAGCCTATTATTCTTTCTAATCTCTCAACTACCTCCATCATATTTGGGCATTGTTGAGGTAGCTCACTTGTGCAAACCAGCCCTACTTGCATAAAATAAGGCATACCAATACCTTTGATATCTCTGATTCATTAGCATCATTAAGTAGGCTATTATATAGCACTTATATAATTTTATTTGGAAAATGCATACCTACCTACTTTTGAAGATAAGATTGAATTGATGACCTTCCACAAAAATGTCATTTGTTGGTTTCCTCCTTGTCAATAACTCCAAAAGTGGGATGCCATAGCTATATACATCTCCTTTTATTGAGAGATTTCCACTCATTCCAGACTCTATAATATAATATAATTTTTAGTTATTCTCAATTAATTTTAAGTATTCATAGAAAATAGAAAAAATAACTATTGATAATATTTTTTCTCATAGTGCAAAATCTATACCTGGTGCAATGTAGCCAATGGATCCTTTGAGTGCAATTGTAGAATTCAATGAATCCCATTGAATTTACAAATAATAATTTGACAATGTCAAAGTCTAATATATTTGGATTCATATCATCCCCTAATAGCACATTATTAGGTTTCAAGTCACAATGAATCACTTGCACAAAACAATGGTGATGCAGATATGTAATACCCTGTGCTATTTCCATTACTATTTTTAATCAATTATTCAAATTTAATTTGCATTCTTCTTCTCCCTGAGGATATAGCCATTTCTCCAAACTTCCATTTGACATGAATGGAAGAATTAGTGACTTAAAATCAAGGTTCAAACAAGCTGAAATGATTTTAATCACATTATGGTGCCTGACTCTTTTTAATACATTGCATTCTCTCATAAAAATTTGGTGAGCATTCTCATCTTGAAAATTGAGAACTTTGACAACAATATTTGTGCTATTGTTTAGAATCCCTCTATAGACAGATCCAAAACTACTGACTCTTAAGAGATTGGTCTGGCTAAACCCCCCAGTTGCCTCTACAATCTCTTCATAGGAAATTATTGGGGGTCCTACATTGAGAGCAAACATTTTCTGACTTGTATGTCTCCTTATAAAGGAATATAGTAACAATAATAAAGAAATGATGAATATTGAAATGGCAATCACAACTAGTACCATTACCTTTTTGGAGACTGAAAATTGTTTGTGTTTGGAATGAGAGCAGGGCTGCAAATTTATCCATGTGCCACAAAGACTAGGATTTCCCATAACTATAAACTCACCAAGTGTTGAAAAAACTCCTCCCTTTGGAACGTCCCTTGTTAACCTGTTTGAAGAAAGATTGATATGTTGAAGCGTTTTCATCTCTTTGAAAGACATTGGGATTGCACTAGATAAATTATTGCTAGATAGATCAATGTTCATAATATTTTTCAAAAGAGTGAGTGATGCTAGTATTGAACCATCAAAGGAATTCCAAGAAAGATTCAAATATTGCAACTCTATGTAGCTTGATAGTGCAGCTGGAATTTCACTTGAGAAATTGTTGAGAGACACATATATAGCTTGGACCATTGCCATTTTACTCATCTCTAAAAGAGAACCTTGTAGCATATTATTGGAAATGTTGAAATATAACTAGAGATTTGGAAGACCTATAACTTCCGGAGGTATGTTTCCTATGAGTTTATTGTAAGACAAGTCTACTTTTTCCAATTTTTTGCATTTCCCTAAACTAACAGGTATTTTCCCTAACAGTTGATTGTGATCAAGAAGAAGAACTCTTAGTTGAGGAAGATCCCCAAGACTGTCTGGAATTTTCCCTGAAAGCATGTTTTCACTTAATGATAACAACCCGAGGCTTTTTGTCTCACCCAAATATTTTAGAATTGTTCTATATAAATTGTTCTTATGTAAATACAACCTTTCTAAGTTTGGAAGTTGATAGAGCATGGATGGAATAGTCCCCTTCAAAAGATTGTTAGATAAATCTATATATGTAAAGCTTGTCAAGTTTTCAATTTCACTTGGTATGTTTCCCTCAACTTTATTATCGTTCAAGTCCAAATAGTATAATACCCTTGAGAGCCGGCCAACTAAAGAGGGCAAGACCCCAGTGAAATAATTGTAAGACAACTCTATTACTTCTAAATAGGAGCAATTAGTCAAGGCTGTTAGAATAGTCAAACCGCTGCTTCCGCTCACAAGATGATTTCCCCATAACCCAAGCTTCCAAAGGTGTAGCAATTTACCAAACTCCAAGGGAACTGTTGGTTACTCATGCCTAGGTCAATCAGTTGAAGGAGAGAACAATTAGAGAGGGAGCTTGGGATTTCTCCATTGAGTAGATTTCCCCATAAATAAAGTTATTGCAACTGCGATAGTTTACCAAACTGCCAGGGAATGTGGACGGTTAAGCTGTTATTAGCTAACTCCAAAAGTTGGAGATGAGTGCAGTTGGAAAGGGCAGTGGGAATTGGTCGTGTAAAGAAGTTGGTGTCAAGTAATAGAAGTTGGAGCTGCGTATGCCTACCCAACTCAACAGGAATACCACCATGGAGTCTGTTTTCTAACAATTCTAAGTCAGTTAAAGAGGACAAGTTTCCTAGGGAGGAGGGGATTGTGCCTGTCAGTTGGTTCGTTCCTAATACAATGGTATCTAAATGTGAGAGAAGGCCATGCTGGGAGGGAATGGTTCCGCTCAGATGGTTATAAGACAGAAATAGAGCTTGCAAAGAACGGCAGTCTCCAAGAGTGGAGGGAACGGAGCCTTCCAAATCATTTCTAGACAGTCTAAGTATTCTTAAGCGAAAAAGCCTTTCCAGCTGAGGTGCAATATGGCCGTAGAAGCTATTATTCTTGAGATAAAGTACTCTAAGGAAAGACAGGTTTCCTATAAAAGGAGAGATGGGGCCGATTAAAGCCATACCTGTGAGATTCAAGGCAACCACACGCTGTGGATGGCGATGAGAGCAGGCAACGCCGGTCCAATTGCAGGTGTTGTGATTGGGAGAATGAACGAAGAAGAGCATGTTGATAGGAATAATAAGAGCAGATAACGCCGGTCCAATTGCAGGTGTTGTGATTGGGAGACCAATCGTGGAGAGAATGAATGGAGAGGGAATTCTTGAAAGACAGAAGAGCATGTTGATCAGAATAGTAAGGAGGAGAAGAATGTGAGATGTAAGCAGGCAGTGCACAGATAAACAGGAAGACTAACACACACACCATCTTCATCTTCATCTTAATTCAGCACTTGTCTTGCAGAGTGAGAGATATATATGAATTTTCCGTTAACGTGTAAAAGGGTTGATAGAAATGTTTCACCGCACGCAAGCCCAGTCAATTTTAACGTATTTGCAAAGTCTGTAAAATAGTAACAAATAAACAGAAACGATCCGTTCGCATATGAGCGCGATAAAGATAATTCAACAGGAACCGCGAGAATACATTTCCAAAAACAAAGTTGGCCGTATGCGTAATTCGCATCCATATGACATTAATAATACAAATTTGATGTCATGTGATTGGAACATAATAATATAAAATGAAGATGATATCTTGGTTTTTCGATTTGCTGACTAAAGGATTATAATTGTTAGTACAATTACACGAAAATTGTAAGTTTGTATTATGACCCCTGTCATGATATAATCATTTCTTTTCATTATGGTCTTTTTCTAAAATAATTTTAATAATTGTATTTCATTTGTTTATGCAAGAGTCATATTGTAAAACTATTTTACATTATAGTTGAAAGAAAAAGAAATATATGTACATATCTGGAATTTTAAGAAAAATCTAGAAAAATTAGATGATGTTAAGTTTAATAATGTTTAAGAGAAAGTCAAATCATGAGTTAAGATTCTTAATTTTAATATTTAGAATTTGTAATATCTATACATTCATGGATTTTGAATTCAGAATAAAATATAAATGGAATTCAAAGAGATTTTCTAAGAATATTTTTTCTAATCATAGAAGATATAGTGGTTAAGATTTATGTAGTTCAAATCTAAAAGTTTGACATCATATTTAAGTGGGCTCGGTGTAGTTGATTTTTTTCTATATAATATAATTTTTTCAAGCTCTTCACCCAAGTTCAACCCTTAATATGTAAGGCCTAGACCCTATATCAATTATTCAAATAGAAGCGTCTAGAACCCCCTGATGGCTAATAGTGTAGAAGTAGATTGAACTTGAAATATTAAAGAAAAACTACATTAGTAATACATTATATAAAGATTTTAAAGTATATGTTTTTAAACAAAAATGCTAATATGTAGATATATTATACTTAAAAGGCTTGATACAAAAAGAACTACTTCCAAATAGTTTGGCTTTTCAAGCAAGTAGCTTAGTAATTTACATTGATTAAAAAACCAATCTTGATGTTTTCATTTGGTACATATAAATTTAGATACTCACTATATATCATCATTCATTATATACTTCTAGCTTATTTCTCCAATATCTTCCTATTTTCATAATTTCAAAATCTGCATAATACATTTCTTGTTTACAAAGAATTCAAGTTAGAATTAATTACGAAACTATTTAGGGGAACTACATAATTTCATGCATTTCTAACTTCTAAAATATCTCCACAATAATTAAGCATTGAAATGTAGTTGAACACCTCTCTTCATATAGAAATAGTCTTGATCTTCACAAACATGAGGCATAAATGAACCAGTCTTCAAGATCTTTGTAAGATAATCGAAGAATTTGTAATCTAAATAACCTTCCCAGCTGAGGTAGAATATGGACATGGAAGCCATTACTCTAGAGAGCAATTATTGTAAGGAAAGAGAGGATTCCAATAAAAGGAGAGATGGAGGCAACTAAATCCATACCATTGAGATTCAAGAAAAGCCCACACTATCGAAGATGAGAGCAAGTAATACCAATTAGATTGCAAGGGTTGTGATTAGAAGACCAATCATGCAAAGAATGAATGGAGAGGCAATTCTTGAAAGAAAGAAGAACATGTTAATCAAAATAATAAGAAAGAGAAGAATGTGAGATTTGAATAAGTCAAAGGAGGAAGAAAAAAAACACATGAACGATCTTCAATCTTGGCTTACTTTCAAGTGAAATGAGAAAATGAGTGGACTGAGATATGTGGGCTCTTAAAACTATTAACCTCCACCAGTGAATCCAACCACTATTTTGTGTGGTGTATATTAGTTTTATCTTTTAGCTTTTCTATGTTGAGGAGTAGATGAAGGAAAACGTTAAAGGATAAGATTGAATAAAGTCAACATGTGGGGATTAGAGGGTTTTTTCAAATTAATCACTAAAAGAATTTTGTGCTTAGTATTTAAGATGTGAGTACCTAACTAGATTATTTATTAAATTGGAATAGAAAATTAATAGCACTATCATAAGTGGATAGGATGGGGAATCCTACACTAAATAAGAGATTGAATAGGAACGTATAGGTAATTAGAATATGGAACAAAAATAGTTTCTAAAAAAAATATGGAAAAAGAAAGATTTTGTAGAAGATGAAGGAAAACAAGTAGCTACAAATAAGAATAGACGTGAAGTTACAAATAAAATGGAGGAACTAGACCTTCGGAAGAAGAAATTGCAGCTAAAGGTCAGAGAAGACTAGAAGAGAATGAAGTGAATGAAGGAGCTATAGAGAATGTAGAAACTAAATGGGAATTAGAATCTAACTTAGAAAAAGAAGAAGTAACAAAGAAAACAAACCATAAAGAGGTTACAAAAGGGCAATTAGAGAAACAAAAAAATAGTTTAATAAATAATAAAAATAAATAAAGTTAAATTAGGTTGAAATATTAATAACTGATAATAGTAGTCCAAAAGTAGTTAGAGAAGTAGCTACAACTAAGAATTGGTTTCACTAAGCTATAGAAAAATTAGGTATGAATAAGAAGGAAATTGGACATGAATTCAACCCAATTATGGAATTTAAGATTCTTGGTACTCCAATAACATTCATAGCTGGTTTATAGACACTGGTGAAATCATCCTCAAGCAAACATGTCATATTTAGCATAATTGTAGGAAATAAGTCATTTATTATAGGTGTTTTTGTTACTTTGATGCCATATGATGGGTCTACTGACCCAAAGAAATATTAATTCACCTATAAAATTTAAGTTGTAGAATAAGGGTGTGAAAAATGACATCAATAAAAAGAGAAATTATAAGAGCCTTGAATGGTAGAGCTCTAGAGTTAAAATTTACAAATAACCATGCATCAATGATTCTTCCACATGTCAAGGAAAACTGATAGGAGAATTCAAAATGTAGAAGTATGATTTATAAATAATTAAATATTTGAAGGAGATCAGATAAAAACTAGGAGAATGAGTATGGGATTATAATTATTGGTTTTTTGATGTGATGAATAGAGTGAATTTTCAATTTCAAGACTCAAATAAATCCCCTTGGTATATAAAATGCTTGTGAAGCAGGATTCAATTTTTTATAGCACAAGATCATTTTACCACAAAAATATATGCAAGATCTGTTGCAATCTAATATGAGGAAATATAAGGTTGTATAAAATATCCTATGAGCATTACAACAACTAATTATAAATTTGATGTAGTATTGTTTAGGATGGAGGAACTTCAAGAGGGAAAGAAACCATGATTGTTGGTATGGTGTATTCAATGTGGACAAGAGGGACACCATAGGAATGAATGCCAAAATATAAAAACAATTTTTTGTGAATTATGTCATATTGTAGGACATGAAACTATAAAATATCACTTATTAAAATAATGTGTACAATAATAAAGCAACATACTCTACACTTTTTACAAGAAGAATTGCAAGGATCTACAAGAAATAAAAGAGGATATCACTATAAATGTTATCATAGTGGCTTCCCAATAATCTCTAGTTCCAAAACATATTTTTCCAACCCCAAATGTTGAGATCATAGCATAATATAGATGGGTTCCCCTAACAACACAACCCATAACTAAAGGGAATCCTTAGTCTCCTTAGTACCAAATAAGGTAGAATTCTCAATCATTGCAATACTAACTAGGTTAGACAAATTAAAGTGGCCACACAAATAATAATCATTGTTAAAACTAATTTTTATCACAATTATGCCTCAAAAAATGGTCACTAAACCTTACTTCTATATATGAAAATTTGTAACTCATATGTGTGTGTGTGTGTGTGTGTTGTAAAAAAAAAAAAGATGGTGTCAAGTGTAAAATATAATTACCGATGAATGAAAGGTCTCAATCATCCATGTGAAAATGTCACATGGTACCATAGTCGTAGAGTTACATTTATGGTAAATTATATCTATTTTTAAATGTCCAATAAAATTTAGATCTCCTAGCCCATCCAAATCTATGTTATTTGATTGTAACTACATCAACATAAAAGTGACACATGGCCATCTCTTATTGAATCACTTCAACAGGGTTTTATTTTGTGCTTTAAAGTATTCATTTTGTATTCTTTTGACCAACTATTACTTTGAATATGTCCCCTTGTACCAACATGTGGAAACGTTTGATTGCCTCACAATCACAAAGTACTATGTTTATGGAGTTTAATGAGGCTGTTAAATGAGTTTGTGCATTTTGTGGACATGTTTATGTTCTCTAATTCACTTTAATTCCATCATGCATCTACAGTCTTGTATACAAACCAAAGTGGCCACTATTATTAAGGAATATATTAAATCCAAACTTAGCCTATCAATATTAAATAAAATTATGATTGAAAACCATCTGGTGATCAACATAAGGTTAAGAAATATTGTGGCATTAAAGTGGACACATGTCATTCACTTAGTGAAAAAAGGGTCACATACTTATCTAAAAATGACCATTCTAATGAATCTTTCACATCCAACGATTCACTCAACCTCATGAAAATAATCATTTAATTTTTTGGTAGTGCTAGCATTATGTCCAAAGTGAGGGAATAATGGTTCCACTATGCCAGCGTAACCACAAAATGATAATTTATGGTCATAGTACTTGACATGGCTACAATGCCAATATAATACATTAGTTGGTGGTGTAATTTAAATTATGTTTAAGGCTTGTAGATATTTTCCACTGCTGTAAATGATAACCACATGATGTGTAAGGGTCATGTTGATATTTGAGTTTAGAATTTGCTTGAGGATAAAATGATAAAATTTTATATGTAAATAACAATTATTGTTAAAAGTAGGATTTATCATAATTATGCCTCAAAAGTGATCATAAACCTTTTTTATATATAATATAATTATACCATGACTCTCACACACATGTGCACCTCCTACCCCCATGCGCACACACGTGCATGAGTGTGTGCATGCACACACACACAAACACAATAGTTCTTTTCTTATGAGATGGTGATAAGTGTAAAATACAATAATTGGTGAGTGGAAGGTATCATCAATCCACATAATAACATCACATAGCTCCATATTCATGGAGTTAACTTTTTGGTAATCGATAGTTACGTTCATAAATGAAACTTAGAAAATTCACAAAACGACTTTATGACATTCAAATGAGTCTACGACACTCCATACCATGTGACTTTGTGATTTCCAATGATCATATGATCTAATAATTCTATTTTTATACCTCATACCACCTCTAATCCACAATATTTAATTTGAAATTTGCACTTCATATCCCCATTACTCTATGACTCCATTCTAGTGACAAATGTTCACATTAATAATGTAGGTTGTTATAATTTTTAAATTTGCACATGTGGTCATAGGTATTAGTTACTATTTATAAAAATTATCCATTGTACTTTATATTATGAGTATGAATATAGGTGGATCCATTAGGAATAAAGTGAATTTTATGATGTAAAAATTCCATAGACTTCAAAAAATCCCTAGTGAAATTTGTGACTGTGTTATTTCATGGCTTATGAATACTCACCACATTGTATCTTTTGATCACAATTTTTTTTATAGTAGGATGCATATATTTTTCAATGTGTATTAAATTTAATTGAGGCCAATTTGCTTTTTATGTGGGATATTAGTTGTGTTTGAATTATAAAGTAAAGTGAATGAAACAAAGGGTCCATGTACTTACTATAATCACAATAAAAGAAAATAAA